>PVJO010004651.1:0-107374 GCA_004026905.1 Hystrix cristata
CACCCTCCAGCTCAGTCAGTCACCTTTCAAATGCACAGGTGAATCAGAGTATCTTAGGATGTGGAAGGACTTTAATGGTCCTACTGCACTGCTTTCAAGAAGCAGTATGGAAAACTGTGTGGAGGGATAACCATGAACTTACCCGACAGCTGCCAAACCAGACAACACATACTTTCTCAGAAATTCAGGCATAAACTTCCTGTTGGGCCCCAAATATCTTTGAGCCTTTCTGTCTTCCTTCCAAAACCTTCCTTTCTAGTTAACGGTTTTTATCTACTGTTCCTCAGGCACAGCCTAAGGTTGTTTCTGGTTTCAAAAATTTCTTTAAATCTCTAACTGTTCTTTTCTCTTCTCTCTTTTCTAACTATATGAACTTCGATATGAGTAAGATTCTCATTCTTTACATATTACTTCTGAATTTATGCTTTTACTTAGTCTTGTCTTCTGAATTTCAGTGTTGTCTGTCCAGTTTCTGTTTGACTCTGTTATTTGTCTTTGTGGACTCAAGTTGCCATAACTAAAAGCTACCAGACTGGATGGCTTAAGAAACTGAGATTTATTGTTGGATAGTTCTGGAGGTGGGAAGTCCAAGATCAAGGTACCAATATGTTTGGGTTCTAGTTCCAGCCCAGTTCTTGGATTGCAGAGACTTTCTTCTCTCTGTGTCCTCACAGATAAAGCTGGGTCTTACCTTTTTATTGGGACACTAATCTCATCGTGAAGGAGCCACCTCATGGAAATCTAATTATCTCCAACAGACCCACCTCCAAATGCTATCACATCTTGTTAGGTGTTCAGCATATGAATTTAGGCTGAGGAGACACAATTCAGCTTATAGCTTTCTACTCCTGGAAACCCCAAATTCATGTTCTTCTCACATTGAACATGCATTCCTTCCTTCCATTACCTCTAAAAGTTTTAACATTTCCCAGCATGAACTCTAGTGTCTAAAGTGTCATCTAAATATCATCTAAATCAGGCATAGATAAGACTTGAGAAATGATTCATCATGAAGCAAAATTTCCCTCATGCTGTGAAATATACAAGTTACGTCTAGCTTCCTAAAAAAATGGTAAGACAGGTTAGGATAGATATTCACACTCTAAAAGACATAAATTGGAAGGAAGGAAGGGCGACAGGTCCTAAGCAACTCCAAAACGTATCAACGCAAACTACGCTAGGCCTTATAGCTCAAAGATAACCCTCTTTGCCTAATAGCTGCCTCTCAAGCCCACTCAAGTGGCTGCATCCCTGCAGGGGGAGACCATGCAGTCTGTGGAAACTGAATGCAATGGCTTGATGATATCTCAGTCACTTTCAGGATCATTTTTTCTTCTTCTTCAAGAGAAAAACATACTTGTAAACACATAGCTCTATCATTCCACTGTATCAAATCCAAGAAATATGACTGCCTTCTTTCCCTTGTTGCCACCTCTATCTCTTCAGTTCAAACTGGCAGTATTTCTGCTACATAATCCTGTAAATTCTTTATCATGTGATATTCCAACTACACATTTTCTTCCAAATCTATTTTCTAGCTTTTTGGAATATGGATAGGCTGAGAACTTCCCAAATCCTCAAGATCTAGTTCCTTCTTGCTTAAAAAATCACTTTCAGGGCTGGAGATTTAGCTCAGTGGTTAGAGTGCTTGCCTTGCAAGTACAAGGCCCTGAGTTCTATCCCCAGCACCTAAAAAAAAAAAAAATCACTTTCAATCTGTTTCTATGTTTTCACTATAAGCAGTCAGGAGGAACCAAGCTGCTCCTTCAATACTTTCTGTAAAAATATCCTCAACTAAATATTTACTTTCATTTCTCACAAGTTCCATCTTCTTCAAAACATTAAAACACAGTTCAAGTAAGCTCTTTGCTGCCATATTACTAAATTTTCCTCCAGTTTCCAGTATCATTTCCTTCATTTTTTCTGAAATTAACACAGATACATAGATCTATAAATGGACAGAAATAGAGATAACATTTCCAAAGACCTCATCTTCTTGAATAAAGGAGATAATCTCTATCTACCAGTATATCTATCTATTGGTCTATCTGAGAGAGAGAGAGAGAGAGAGAGAGAGAGAGAGAGAGAGAGAGAGAGAGAGAGGGTTATAAGAATTTGTCCAATGATTTTGGAAGGTGAGACATCCTCTAACTGGTTGAATGAGGTCCAGTCACATAAGGGTGGACAACCCGCTTTGTTCAGTCTACCTCTTGTAATGTTAGTCTCATCCAGAAATATCCTCAGAGATATACCCAGAATAATGCTTGACCAAATTTTTGGACATCCTGTGGCCCAGTCAAGTTGATATCTGAAGCCCCAACCACACAGTACAAAACCAGATACATTTGCATGGATTGAAGGTTTATTCTGGATTAAAGACTGATGAGAAGATTGATAGCCTGAGTATCATGGGATGTTCCAGTTCATTTAGGATTATGGTCATAGTTTTCAATCCACTTTTTAAGTACTGGCCAATTCTGCTTCGATTCTGATCTTTCTTACCCATTGTCATCCTCAGCCTCTTCTCTCACAAACTCAGCATTTGGCTTTTCCCTTCTCACTGTTCCTGGCACAGGCCTAGAACACTCATCTGGCTTGGTATGTGTGGGCTTGAGGGTCACTCCCTATGAAAATCCTCAGCTGTTCATCACTAGCTGTTGGTGGCCCTACTATAACATCAGCCTTAGGAACACACTCTACATGGCCTCATCTGGTGCTAGAGTTGGAATGCTTGTAGGCTCTCAAAGTCCGTACGTCGAAATCTTTTTTTTTTTTTTTTCCGTATGTTGAAATCTTAACTCCTAAGAGTTGGAGTTTTAACAAGAGATTGCATCATGAGGGCCCCATGTTCAGAAATGTTTCAGCGCTCTGATAAAAGAGGACTGAGGGAGCTGTTCCATGTACCAGAAATTGGGTCTTCACTGATTCTGCTTAATTGTATTGATCTTGGACTACAAAACCTCTACAACCAAAAGGAACAAATGTTGTTTATAAGCTCTGAGATTATGACATTTTATTTTAGCAGCCCTAACAGAATAAAACACCTTCGGACCTGTGGAGGGGCTGAAGAGTATTGCAATGATAAAAGACACGGCTATTTTACTGATGTTACCTTTCTTCCTGGCATTATAGAGAGTATAATGTATTTGTGCCTTTTCCCATAACTATATTAAAGTGTGTGGTCTATGAAATGCCAAATAAAATCCACTGATTTTGCTTTCCAAGAATTTTTTTTTTTTTTACAATACACATTATTTTCTACATTTTCACCACTAATTTCCGTCAGTCTTTTAATACCTGCAAGATCCCCTGGACTTCAGTTGGGTCATTGTTTTCGGCATCTCATTCTCAGTTTGGAGTGATAAAAAATTCTGTTTTAACAAGGCACCAAGAGTTAATCAGACTCTCTGGGATATATTTAAATTAACCAAGCTCAAGGACTGATACATAAAATTGGAATTAAAATCTATTAATTTATAATTAAAATAATACAAGTAGAATGAATGCTTATATTTAATAGCATATTCTCTCCTGCGAAAAGGCTACTTGGGTAGTCAAATTAAAACCTATAGACTGGTTGATGAGTATAATATCAAAGCAAGAGGAAATAGATAATTCCAACAACGTCCTTGGCAAAGATAATGAGAGTCTTTCTCTTCTGACTTGGTGATATGTCTACCCTAGAGAACAAATCTCATGTATTCCAAGGAAAATATTGTTTCTCATTAATGTCAATGAGACAGAATGAACAATTTAGCCTTTTGGGTGCATGTTTTGTTATTTTACACAGTACATATCCTCTTTTGCTCCACTTACGGTGAGTGCATGGGCTAGGCAATAATAATTTTAGTTAATTAAATTAGACCTCTCTTATAGTAATTTCTCTATGCTAAGTTGAAATATCACTAGATATTTCACTAGATGATGGTACAAATCAAACACAAATTTGTGTCAAACACAAATTTCTGGATTCTTCTTAGTTCATAGATGGGATTATATATAATTTAGTTTGTTTTCATTACAAAATTTATCTCTCTGAACTAGATGACTTTGGTCTACATTCTCTAGCAGCCTATTATTCTTGCTTAATTTTTAAAGGAAGCAAGTATGCTTCGAAGCTAAATAAATGGGGTTCTATTTGCTGGACAGGGAATGATCATCTAACCTGTTAAGGCTTTCTGTCAAAGCTTAACTTTGAATCCATCTAGAAGGAATCACAACCACAGTGGTAGCAGAGACAAACTAATTCACAGTGATTATATTTCTTCCATGTAAAAACAGTTTCTTCATTAAAATAATAGCAAAGAAACTTACACAGAGGATTAACTTAAATTGGTTATTTTTATTTCATTAAACTAAAAAAAGGATATTTTTCTGGACAAAATACAAAAAGATCATCAGACCTATATGGCACAGGACTTGTCTTTCAGTTATTACCCTTTATATAAGTAAAAATTCACCTGTAATAAATAATTCCTGTTAATATAAGGATCTTGAACATAAAGAGAGGATATAATTATTAGTAGAACATCATTTCCCCCAATATATAGTGAGGAATTTTTTAAAGAAATTATTAAATTTTTAGTTGAATGAAGCACTAATTTTTAGCCATCTTGCTATGTCCATACACCTTACTCTGGCCTTTCTCTGGCCTGGGCCATGCAAACTAAAAAAGAGAAAATAAAGCTAAGGCTTTTGGATCATCCATTAATAGGAAATTATACTAGAACTTTTCTCTTACAGCCTCTCAGATGAATTTCCACAAGCCCCTTACATGACTATGAACAGAATTCAAAATCCTTAAACTATTCCCTATTCTTTATAGCTCAAGAGTTCATTTTCTTAATGATCTGAATGAGCTCTCTTTAAAGAATTTACGGCACACTAATGATGTCTGGGAATTTCCTTCATCACAGCACTGTTTGAGTTACACCTATATCTTGAGCCTTCACTCCTGCATCTGGGCTTGCTATTGCTGATGCTGTGGGCACAGCTCCCTCTCCCAAAGTCACCTCCTGATGTTCCCCACTCCTGCTAATTCTTGAGCTCTCCTGAGGCCAGAATCCCCTACTGCCACCTCTGACTGGGCTGCTCTGTTAATTGACTTGTATGGTACCGGTATTTGCAATGCTACTGCAAAACCTTTAATAAATGGAAGTTTGGTGAGGTGTGCTGTCCATAACTGCCTTCAGGGGTGGAAAGCTTTTCCCTCCAATGATATCATCACCGTCCACATGAAAATGCTTCTCTACCCAAATCCTATGAGTTCTCAAAGGAAAGGAGGTCCAATTTAATCCAATCTCAAATCCCCAGCATTGTCCCCTTGTCTCGGTCAACTCTGACTGCTGAAACAAATATTTAGACCAGGTGCCTTAAACAATTATGTCTCAGTTTGGGGGGCCGAGGAGTCCAAGATCATGACATTGTGCTGAGTTCCCTTATTCTGGTTTGCAGACAACCGATATCTTCATATGTCTGAGAGAGATCATCTCTCTCATGCCTTTTTGTATAAAGAGCACTAATTCCACTCAGGAGAGGCCCACTGTTGTGAACTAATTAACTCCAGAAGATCCCACCTCCAAATACTACTCCACTGGGGGTAAGGAATTTAACATATGAATTCAGGGCTGAGGGCACAGTAATCATTCAATCTACAACCTTACTCATCAGGGCAAAATGCAATAAGACCGTCTGTTTCCTGTCAGGGAAGAAATCACCCTTCCCCATTAGCTGTTTTTGATGCACAAGAATGGTGGGTACATTGTTTTTATGAAAGTTTGAATATTGAAGGTGATTTCTCCCAGATATCATGTTCATACATGAGTAGTCACTGCGAAGTTTTAAGATAGCAGTTAAATGTATTATGCACAAACTCAGAAACATCATATTTTGTGAATTGGCTTTTAAATGGAGGGCTTAAAATGATACACTGATGTACACACTGCAGTGGAACAGTGGCACTCTGAAAAGCAGGTTTCCTATATTTCTTCAGTTTCAACTGCAGCTCCATTGACTCTTCGGCCATCGTGTTCAAGAGTACAGATGTAATAATCTCCAGTGTGGAAAACTGATCATAAATAAAGGGCCAATGAAATGTAATTAAGCACAATTGATCAGACAGAGGGCTTTGTTAACATGTGTCCAACTTAGAGAATGATACCAACAAGGCTTTGTTTCCCTAAGAACTCGAGAGCCGTCTACAGGAAGATTGCTGTCAAGGGGTGAGCCTATGATCAGAGGTGGAAAACCTAAAATATTGCAATTCTCAATTTATAGATGCATCATTACCTTAGCAATGTACAAATTATAATTAACCATGAAAAAGGTGATCCACAGCACTTATGCCCAGACTTATGCAGGAAATAATAACTACAGGATTCTTTGCGTACGCTCTACAACCTAATCCCACAGCAATGGCAGTATGTATTAAAAGAGAATATAAAGCTAAATCCTCCCATGACAACCCACTTTTAATCATTAAAATAGTTGGACATCTAGACAAGATACAACTTCTCATCTTTATTTTGTAGCCATGGCCTTGCCATATTTATAGAATGAACAGGAAAGAAAAACTAAATAGGAAAAATACAACTACCTAGTATAATGTAGCTTATTAGAACTCACTTTTCCTTAGCAGTAAGATGTTGGCCTCAATTTTTACTGATTCTTAGTCTTCAGAAAAAAAGATACCACACAAAAATTTAAAAATAAAAATAATAAAATAAAAGAGAGATGTTAGGAAATAGGCAGGTAGACTTTGTGGAGACAGGAAGTGGTCCAGAGAAGCAGAGAGAGGAGGTGGTGGAGAGGGGAAGGAAGTAAAACAATTAAGATCCAGCATGTGTATGTCCCAATCACCAAAGATGAGTGTAACTATTATGTATCATAAACCTACTCCAAAAAACACTAACCACATAAAGACCTCATACAGTGATAGGAACAAGGGTGAAAAGATATGCCTAATGGATAAAATTCTTAACATTTCCAATTTGCTTTCATTGTCTCCCTCCTTTTCTCTATGCATTAGCCATCTCAGTACATGACTTGCTATTAACAATCACAGTTCAGAAAAAATGTTGCTGGGACTATGATTTCTCTTAAACTTTGAACATATTAGTCGTTTAAAATGAAAGATAGTTTGAGTACTTAAAGAAATTTTGGCAGCTTAGAGATGAGTGACACTAAGCAAACTAAAAAGGTGGAACACACCATTCAAATCATTGACTGAGACTTTTGACTTCTAAACTGGGAGCTGTACAGATAAAGCCCAAGTTTCTCCATTCAGAAAATAAGGCGAACTTGGACACACTAAAACAATTCACAAGGAAATGAAAGCATAACCACACAGTGAGAGGATTCCTTTGAATATAGTGCATTTAGTTTTGGTGTTACCAGAAAAGAATTAATTTCTAAAATAAGCAACTAGAATTCATTCTAGGCCACCATACCATCAATATGACTGAGTGGTCAGTTGGTAGACTCCATTCCAAATGAAATTGTAAAAAAGACAGAAAGAATATCCTTCATATATGCTTTCAGAAATGCTAGAAATATATTTTCATCCATGATTTTTCCATGTACTGCACTTTCTTTTGTATTATAAATGCTACTAGTATTTCAGTTTTCATGGGGTAGTGTTTTATGGGTATTAATGTCCTTTATGTGTGTTAGGGGTTTGTAAGACCTAATTCAAAAGCCTTAGCCACTGTTTTGGTAAAATAATAATAAAGCAATGAGCTACTGCAAACTGAGTCACTGTAGAATTTTACAAATACATAGTAGAGAGGAGGAGAAAAGTTTTTTTTTTTAAAGGAGAAAAGAAATAAGACCAGAAAAAAAAAAAAGACCAGAAGGATGGCAATATTGAGCCCATATACATTTAATGGGAGAGATGATACTTCAAAAGAGTTGAATTTATCAAAAATGACAGACTAGTATTTTCTCCTACTTTTGTTCCTTTAGTTTAAGTACAAAGATGGAGAAAAGACAGGCTATTGAGATTTTAAGATTTTTTTCTTCTTTTATCATCCAAGTATAAAAAAATCTTGCTATCCTAAGACGTACTTTAGAGGTTCTCAAATTTAATTAGCAAGCACACATCAGACATCTGGAAATAGAAGATAATTCTTTATGCAAAAGCCAGGTACTTTTCACTTCAAAGCATTAAAGAAAAAAGTACTCATGAACTAATCCATCACTCTTCACTGCTGTGGTTTATAGACCAAACAGGGCACAGACTGTCACAAATTGTCAAGTCTTCAAATGCCCATTGTTGAGCATCTTGATTGCAATTCAATAGTTGGAAGACTAAGTAGGAATTAGTGTTGGCAGGTGTATCACTTCAAACAGGAGACCATGATGATGACCCCAAATAACAGTTCTTATCAGCAGTAATCAATGGAGCCCCTGGAAAAGTAGGATCTCTATCACCTTGGTGATTGTTCGAAACGTTAATTTTCATGTCCTACCCTAGACCTATCAAATCAGAAAATGAGTCTTAACAAACCTCTGGGTGATTATAATGCATGTTCAAGTGCGGGAACCACTGGCTTACACTACTACAGATTGACAATAAATGGCTTGTTATTATATGAAAGACAAATGATTTTCAACACTGTCTCAAGAGAAAAGGTTTTAAACTACCAGAGAAAATAGAGACTGTATCCAGTGATTTAGAGTAAAAGTGCCAATGAGGATAAAGAGAGGAGATGATAATATGGCAATGAATGCTACTCTTGACTAATTGGGATAAAAGAAAGAAGGGAAATGAGATAAATGAGTATTGATTTTCCATCCTTCATGTTTAAATTCTGGAAGTTACTAACCATGTGTGAACCCCTCAGGTGAAGAGTCTTCTCCTGGCCTACAGATTCCCACATTGGAGACTAGGAAGGATAGTTCACTGAAACACAGTGGAGAGTTGCATCTCTGCCTCCGGGAATTTGTGTTCCACGTGGCAGAGTTAGGTGCCCCTGAGAGTATGTGTTTGCTATGGGTCAAAGCCTTCAAAATGCTTCTAGAAGAAATAAATACGTGTCCTTAACCCAAAGGCAAGTTAAACTACTTATTAGTCAGGCCAGGTTGAATTGAGTGTCCCTGGCTGCAGATGAGACAAATGGGCTTTTAAACACAGGCAAGGCTTTCCCAGAATAGTCACTGTCTGTCCATAAGCAAGCCACAAACTCCTTAGCAAGCACACAAGATGAAATCTGTTAATTACACATCCAAAACTTAAACCAGGGTGAGTGGGATCCTTTATACATGGTATTTCTGCAGGGATTTGTAAGGCAGAATACATCATCTTTACAAAATTATCTGACAGTCATTCTTTGCAAGAATTTTGCATTAAAAATACATGTAGTGAATAAATATCACGGAAATGAAAACAATGACTACTTCAACATATACGGTATTTGTGGGGGCATCTTGCTTTTGTATGTGTGTTGCATAACTTACTTACATTCCTTTCTAAAGATACTTACCTTTCAAAATCTTTTTTTCTTCTCCTAAAGTGTTGGGAGCCAACAACACTTTGTGCCCACCGGTGGATCATCGTAGACTTCAGCGTTACACCGCGTGCACACCCATTTCCCCAGATCACCTTCACCTGATTAGATAGAATATTTTAAAGAAACGATCCTTGGCTCCTTGACTGTAGCCTTAGTGGACAGGGTCCTCAGGCAAGAAAAAGAGCTTGTTTGTACTGAGTTTGCAGAATAACAGGCCTGGCTGGTAGGGCCCCAGGTCAAAAACTTATTCTGTACCTATTTGCCTGCATCCATTTCCCTGTATTGCTAGTTCTTGATAATACCACAAGCTGATGGGGCCTTCTGATTATGTTTTGTGAGTTGTTTACCTTTGTTTCAAATGGCTCAGCATGTTCCTTTTATATTATGCCCTGTTGAAACTTATAATTGAAGATTGTGCTGAGGCCTATAAATAGATTGCTCTTTGCAGGGGCAGCCATTCTGCTTATCGGACTGATGGCTCCACCCGGTCCCAACTATCCTGTGTGAATCTCTTTCATCCCCCATTGCTCCTCTGCCCTGTTCAGCTCAGCTGTGCGGTCATGGCACTAAAGATATTAAGCAAGCTACTATTCAGCTGAAATGTCTAACCAACTATGTTAGCATGAAAAACATCAAGGAGCAGTAAAATAATAGTTTTCACATGAGAAAATAAGACAGAATACTCATGACATTTATTATGAATTGAACACTTTCAAAAAACAGGTATTGATACTACCAGGTTTTATGTCTGAGAAAAATGAAAGCTTATGAAGTTTGGCCACTTGCCCAAGACTACAGAGCCTGAAAGTGCTTGAAAGAGCAGTAGAAGTCAGGAAAGTAGCCATAAGAAAAAAGCAGATTCTCCTTATTTTCCACCAAAAAAGAGAAGAACAAGAACATCAATTGGAATAACAATCAACATACAGAAAGATAAATATTTACCACTGCAATTTTTGTTGTTTATTTTTTTAATGGTGTGGGTCAGTGCTGTCCAAGAGAATATAATGTGAACTACATATATAATTATAAATTATCTAGTAAAGACCTTAAAGAAAAAGGATGATATTTATTTTCAAAATGTACTTTAACACACTATATCTAGAATATTATCATTTTAATTTATAACAATATACAATTACTAATAATATATTAAATTCTCATTTTACATATTAAGACTTGAAATCAATTTTACACTTATATCACATCTCAATTTGAACTAGCCACCTCAGTTAGTAGCTACCATATTAGATGTCTGAACTCTTTAAGCGTTTATTTATTTTTTTAATTTTTTTTTATTTTTAACCAAGAACATGTATTGGTACATTGTATACATAATGATCACATTGATCACAGTTATTTTGTACCTGTACATGATGTATCTTGGTTTTTCCCCTCTTCCCCATCCCTCCCTTCTGCTCCCTCCTTCCCTATTTACAGCAGGTTTATTCATATTTTTCCATTTATTCCCTTTCCTCTTTCCTTCCTTTTTTCCCTTCCTGCTTTTCCTCCTTCTCTTTTTCTAGTTCTCCTCTCTTTTGAATATTATCTTCCTTTTATATAATATCTATTACATTCTTTGTCCTTATTTACACTTATGGTATCTCATATCAGAGAAACAATTCGATGTATACTCGTGAGTGTCTGATTTATTTCACTTACGAGTATGTTCTCAAGGTACATCCATTTACATACAGATGTCTCTAGTTTATTCTTTTTTATGGTGGTGTAGTGCTCCATTGTGCAGAAAAACCATGTTCAGTATTTGTAATGTAGGGACGGGTCTCCACAGATAAAGATAAGATAAGGGCCTTGCTGAGCTTTACTAAGAATCAATAAGGAGATTTACTGAAAGTATTTTCTGCCTCTATTACTGAAAGCAGCTTCTGCCTTCACAGGTAGACTCCACAGCAGTTAGGGTAATTAGAAAGACAAAGGAAGGAAAGGCGAGCTAGACTGGCGAGAGGCACCAGGCAATACAATTAGCAAGAAACAGCCCCCACACCTATCTGACAAGAATGCAGGGGGATAATAACAGACAGCCACCTTTTCAACAGAGCAGTGACAAGGTGTGACGTGATGTGGTGAGCTGTCCACCCCTGGACATAAAAGTAAAATGTAGAGTTATGCTCTATGTTAGATAATGAAATTATGGTTTCTATTCAGGAGGTTCCTTTAATATTCTTGAAAGAGTAAAGGACTTATGCTTGTTAAATACCCTCTCTTAGTTCTCCCCTTGCTGAGACAAAATACTTGACACCCAAAGTTAAAGGTGGAAAGACTTATTTTGGCTCACAATTTGTAGAGCTCACAGTCGGCTGGCTCCAAGGCAGGGTGGCATGGCAGGGGGGCATCACGGAGGATAAACAGTCCATGGCCAGGAAGGCAGCAACAACAGGCCTATCTTTGCTTTTTATCCCATTGAGGATACAAGCCTTTTGGGTGCCACCCACACCCAGGGTGGGGCTTCTCATTTCCCACACCCAGAATTATGATAAACTAATCAGTGCACTAATCCGGTATCACACAGCTTTAATTCCAGTATTGCACCCTCAGTTCATATTCATACACCCTAAATCCAGCCACCTCTGAAAAGCCCCACTATAACTGCATGAGACTTTGGAAGGACATCTAAATACAAGCCATACCACCCCCCAAAATAATAAATTGTTATATACTGATTTCTTTATAAGGGAATTCCCTTTTACTAGCAAGACATAACTCCTGGACAATTAATTAGGTTTTGATTAATAAAAATTTTAAAAGGCAATTAAATAAAATAAGAAAATAAAATAAGAAAAAAAGCTATTTGATGGATTTCAAATGTCTGATGCAGAAATACTGCAAGTCTAAGAAAAACTTACAGAAAAGATTATGCAAAGGTTGGTTCTCAGTTAATGAAGTGTGAAGACTTCCTTAGCAGAGAAAATTGAAGAAGTAACGGTGTTAAGAGTTCCTAGAAGCCTAAGGAGAGGGATTCCTGCAGGGGTTAATTGCCAAGCTCCAGGGAAGAGGGAAACAGGTAGCCCAGCTGGCTAATAGAAAGACTGGCAATTAGCTTCTTGCCTTAAGTGTGTAAAACTGGTTTAAAAAAATCATGAAAGAAAAGGAAAAAATTTAGCTTTGCACTGGAAAAGTACAAAGAATTACTATTTCAGATATAAAAAATCTGGACTTTTATATCTAATAATAAGATCAGGACCAGGTCATGCACCTGAAGACCACTGACAGATTCTCTGGCAAACTGTTAGTGGTGGCTGTGGTCTGATATCCAAACTCCCTTCACAGATGGGCATGCACACTCCATAAGGAGATAGCCTCCCGTCACAAATTCATTAATTCAGCAGAGATTTATTGAGTGTCTAATGAAAGTTAGACCCTGTGCTGTGTCATACAGCCTCACAAATAAATTCAGATATGTACAAAAAGTCTAGGAAAGAGAAAATGGTGCTTCTTCTGGGTTTCAAGGCGTAATGGTATCTTCATATGTTTCACAGGAAGTGAAGCGTGTGGTAAGCCGTGAAACATAAAGGAAAGCACTGGGTATTGGTTGTATGGGGGCATGCTTGGCTCAGGAAGGAGCTGCTTGTCTGAATTTCCTTTCCTACACCACTTATCAATAGAATGAATATTCAACCTCGTGTGCCTGGGACAATCTAAATTTCCTCAGTCAAAAGTGGGATTATCAACTATGTTTTTTGTTCTGAAGGCACAATTCTCTAACTTCCTTGGACTAGTGCATACATAGAAATATACTAAACAGATACCTTTGTTTGCTTTCTTTGTAACATAATGTTGATTGACTTAATGTCAGTATGCATTGTTATACCTACTTTATAATATTTAAATTATGGAATGTCAGGAGAAGACTAATGTGGTGGACTTATTGTGGTCAATTTGAGCCAGAATGCCCAGGTGAACTGCCCAGGTGGTGTGGTTCTGGGCATAGAAGATCCACCTGAGGATTGTTGCTGATGCAACATAAAGCAGAGTGGGAGCAGAAGATCATTGGCAGGCTGTTTCCCAGGAGAAGCTCTGCTGTGGCTGGTTCTCCTGAAGGGAACTCAGCTGTTCTTGTCGAGGAAGGAGCTCGGGGCCTTGCTATTGGCGAGGATGGCTGCTGTTGCTTTGGGGGAGCTCTGGTCATCATCTATGCTGCAAGCATCGTATCCTGGTTCCAGTAAAGATTTCTTCAGCCATCATCTGCAGACACAGATGTACATGGGACACTGCCGTGGGTTCCCAACCCTTGATTGGAGCTTTCCGGTCTCCAGTGCCTAGATAGACATTTGGCGCTTCCTGCATTTGGCTTGTGCGTGAATGTTGTAACTTATAAATGTCCTGTATTAAATCTTCTCTCCTACAAATCACTGACCCTAGAAAAGCTAAGACAACTAAGCATCACCCAAATATAAGCTTTACCTTCTGTCCTGGGGATCCCTCCAGGACAGTGTATTTCCCTTTGTATGCAGGGTAGGTGTAGCATGTGAGGTGTAATTATGATCTTGCTATTGTATTTGGAGATTTGGTATAGTTTAAGGAGATGTGCCTGGTTATCAGAATGGATTGTGACCATTTATCATGATCTATCAACTTAAATAGATTAAGGAACGCCTCCGCTTCCAAGATTTGGAAAGCGTAGCTTTGGGTGTTTGTGTGGATTACTGATACGTAGGCCAGCAAACTGAGGGGCAAGACACACCCTGGTTGTGTATGACAGCAACAAATAGGCTTGTAGCCCTGATGGACTAAGAAGGGAAAGAAGAAGGAGGTGTGCCTGTTTTGAAGAGTCCTAGTCTTTCTGAATGGATGTGCCTTTGGCTGCCCAGCATTGCCTTTGTCTCTGGGTCTCCAGCTTTCTCAGACTTCCATCACAGATTCACACCAGCAACTCTCCAGTGAGCATCCAGGCCATTGACCTTGGGCTGGCTTTGTGTCCTTGACTCCTCCTATCTTGCAGCTTCCATTTTCTTGAGCTGAGTGGCTACTAGGGCCTCTGGCTCTCTAGCACCGAGACTACCATTATAGAATACCCTGGTTCTGATCCTATCAATCTACCTAATAAATTTCTTTGCATTATACGTGGATTTTCTACTGATTGTGTTACTCTGGAGAAACCTAAGTAATAGTCATACTGTCAGTTATCAGTCGCCTTCTTGAAAAATAAACTCATTCATACAAAACTGTTAATGAAGACACCATTTTTGTCTTTTTCTTTCTTTTTTATTGTGCAGGGAATTGAACTCAGGACCTTGCACTTGAAGACATCACAATTAATTGCTAACTAGTAAAATGTTACCTGATAAAATGCATATACAAATCAGGTTTTTATATGCCTTTATGCATGACAGACGAAGTAAACTAGAACTGTTTATGTCTATGTGTTTATGTGTTATATGCAAATGTGTCTTGTGATGTTAATGATGAAAGAAAATAAAAGATAAGACAGAAGAATGCGTGCTATTTTACTGACGCAGCCAAGGAAGAATTTTCTTAAAAAGTATTATATACTAAGTGATCTGGATGGCATGAACAAACAAGCTAGGGGAATCTCTAGGAGGGAAGAAACCTAGGGAGGAAGAAAAAGCAAGAATGAAGTCCCCAAGATGAGAGAAATCTTGACAAGTTTGATGAGAATCTAGCTGGCCAGAGTGCTGGGGAAGAGAAAGGGAGAGTGATGATCGTAAGTGAAGTCATAGCAAGGAACCAGGTCAGGCAGGGCCTTGTAAGTCATGGCTAGCAAATTTAGATGTATTTTTGGAAGATAACAGGAATGCATTGGAAGAATTTTGAGCTGAGTTTGGCAGACATTGATGAGGATTTCAGAACAATTCATCCATCTATTTTTTAGGAAATGGATTAAAGTTGAAGGGGGAATGAGAAAGCTTAGAATTTCCAAGCATTCTCTTGCTTAAAGTTTATCCCCGTGGGAATGCAGCTAAGAAGGATTCGTATTATTTTCTGTAATGATCTGTAAATGTTTCATTTCAATATTTCCTTCATTTAAAAATAGCGTTTACCCATTCCAGTGCAATTTACTTCTTATCTCTTCAGAAGTGTTAAGTCAGCAATAGAATATTCCCTTTTTACATTGTTCCTGAGCATGCAGCCTATCATATCGTATACCACAGATACGACGCATTGTGCCCTAGGTGAATGATGTGCACACATTAGTAGTCATTAGGTGAGGAACCTCAAGCTTAGGAAACCCCATCTTTTATAATGGACTGAAGCAAACCTATCCAAACTTTGCTTTGATGGAACATATTAATTTAGCATATTAGAGAGAAAACAATATTCCAGTCTGAAGGAAGCCACTGTCTCTGTCTTTGCAAAATGGTTTACTATACAAGCATCTTTGCAAATATCATCCAAAACAAAGAGTCCGCAGTGACTTCGCTCCCAAGACAAGCAGAAACATAAAAGGTCTATTGACAGCTATTTCTCAGGATGACCTGAAGAGCCCAGAAAGGTGAATGCAATCAATGTTGTTGTCTATACTATGATTTTAATGAATATTTATTGGTTAATATCTGTGATATCTGCATTTTAACAAGGGATTCCTAGACCTCTAGTGGAATAGGTTATAGTGAAATAAATCTCAAATTCTGGGAATCTGAACACTAGAATAGATTACTAAGGGGAAATGACAAGGACCAAGAAGCCTTTTCCGATTTACTTTGATTGGGAAAATAGAAATGGTCACCACATCAGCCAAAATCTACCAAGAAATATTGCCTTCTGGTAGGAAGCTTATTGTACAAAAATATCCTGCTGATATTCATGAGTCAAAATAGCTTTTCTAAAGTGTTATTTGTTGTAGATGAATCATTATTATGGCAATTAACTGGAATATACTTTAACAGCAGGTTTCCCTCAATTGTAAATACTCACATGCATATTTTATTAGAAATCATGCCCCAATATGTATTTCTTTGCAAGTGTTCGAGTGTTGGCTCTGTGCTGCTTACCTGCTGTGGTAAGCTTCCTTATACTCAATATTTAAAAATCATTCCTGCATAATAGTTTTCTAATTTGTAAATAAATACTGCGTTTCCAGATAATAGTTGTTTTAAAGAAAAAACAAAACTAAATGGAAATAATTCCATGCTCTTTAAAAATTACTGGTATAAAATACTATTTACCAATTGGTTGATGTAAGTTCTAAAGTATTGTCATTGTGGTATAAACAAGTAGTATAAATCAGCAACTCGATATTAAAGAATTTGAAAAGAATCCTTTAGGATTCTATGATGGATCTGGGAATGTATTAACACATTTCTAAATACTGAGTTATTGAAAAGAGCAAAATTTGAAAATATTTTCCTCATTTAACATTTTATCTTCCAAAAATTATCATTAACACTTCCTATTTCCCTCAGATTTCTGTCACATGCATAAACACTTAAAAGTGACAAACTAATATGTACATCAAGAAAGTAAGGGGAATTTAAAAATTTTTAAATATTATACTGCACTGTACACACTTGCTATATGCTTTGCATGGTCAACCAATATTTTTATATATTATTTCACTTAATCTTCTGAATAAACCTGAAAAATTTTCTGTAGATTATGACTAAATAATTTAGATTCAGAAAGCTGCTGTTTTGTACCCAGAAAACATAGCTAGTTGGTTTTAGATTTTGACTATAAATTTTTACTTGTCTACATTTTTGAGCTTGATCAAGTAACCATTTCTAATTTACACAGTAGGAAGTTAGGCAATACATGTCACTAAATTTCATGGGATCTATTTGTTAATATATTGTTTGCAAATGCGTGGCTTTCTCTTTTCTGCACGGAAAAAAAGTGCATGCATACATTTACATTAAGATATAAAAATGAAGAGAGAGAATTTTGTTTTTGTGGTTTTCTTCATTATAATTCATAGCATAGGATAGCACTTCAGATTATCAGTAGGGGTGACCAACCCCTACTGAGGTTAATTGAATGCTCTGCTTCTAGGTCTCAAAATACATCAATTAGAAGGAATTAAACAGCATTAATAGAGATTAGGAATCCTTATCCACTTCAGGACAGTTCCTGTGCAAAAATATCCCTATGTTTAATTTCACATCAATGAAATATAGATAAATTAGTGTAATTAAGTACTGTTAGACATCAACCTCCAAAAACATCCTGGGTGGCTGGAAGAATTAGAAGACTTCTGTTTTTACTATAAAGTAGGAGACATCACTAATTTTATGGCAAAAATTTCCTGGTCTGTCATCAAGGAAAACAAATCTTTAGACTTAAAAGAAAAAACAATACAAAACAAAACAAAACAAAAAACCCTGACAGACAAAACTGCTCTCTGTAATTAAAAGACCAACTGTCTATACCAAATTTTGTCCAGTTTCTCCACTGATAGATGGCTTGTTCAATTTTCCAGGGTCTTAAGAAGCCACACCCAACAGTTATCAAATAAATTATTATGATACATAAATAAATTAGATATAATTAAAGCCTAAGAGGTGTCTATCTGAAACAATAAAGTTTTCTTAAGATATTGAGATGCTCTTGGTCAAATTTAAAGTAGAATGAAAGCAAAGGTTCTATATATTGTTAAGATAATTTGCTTTTCAGTGTTAGGTTTTGGGTACTAAAAGTTGAGTTTTTTTTAACTGTGGGCTTATAGAATATCTACAATAACCAGCTTATTATTTGGTTAAATAAACAACTACTATCTAAATTTATGACATAACCTGTACATCTGGGAATTGAGATATATTGATTGGACAAGAACTAGATCAGGTTGGGGTCAATGTTACCCTTGTGGGGAAAATTGATTCAGTTCTTGTCCAATTTGGTTTTATAACCAGAATTATAAAAAGAATTAAGTTTATGAAGTTATATAATATATATATATAAAATACTTATACACATACATATACATATGTGGGTGTGAGATATTCTGTGAGTCTATGCTTTAAAGTTAAATTTATAGAGTTAAAACCAGATGAGTTTGATATATGCAAAGTGATTGATGTTTGTGTTTTCTTTTATACAATACACATTTAGCCCTTAGACATATAAAATGATCAGGATTTTTTAATGGCTGTCTAAATTTGGCCAACCATTTAGACCATAATCTATATCCATTGGCTTTGATTAAACATTCTGTTATTGTCTCATTTATTGTATAAATGAGACACACTTATATTTTTGATAAGTCTATTCATAATCAGAAATAGAAACAGAATTTCTGAAACTTACAAAAGGTCTAAAAATGTCCTTAAATCCTGTCAGCCCAGTTACATCTTATAAACCAATTAAAGGAGTATAAATTTTGCTTCAAGAATAAAAATTAAATCTATATAACTGTGATGCTAATTAGTGCTGGGTTCATGGTTTATTACATGTATTTGTGTTTTGCAAGTGTGCAGGCCTCCAAAGATACAGAATTTAAGAAAATATCTTTATGATTACAAACTACCAGGCTTGGACATCTGGTTTTCCCTCGCTTGTTCTTCAGTTACTTATGGTAAAATATACATGTCAGTCCAACATGGGACAACCAGTCAGATAATACAGATATTTTTTAGAGCTATAGTCATGTGACTGTTATATACTTGTGTTATGATAGTCAAATATACAGTTCAGATGGTGTCAATCAAGAGATTAAATACTGATGGCCTGTCAGGTATATCAGTAGACAAGTACCTTATTTAAAAGACACCTTATTGAAATAACAGATATGAACAAGGATTTATGTCTTTTGATGTCTTATAATTAGACAAAAATAACCAATTGCTAAAATAGAGATTTAAATCCTATTCCAGAGATGATAACAAAAGTGTAATGGTTCTGTTATAATGTCATCCCTGTAAAACTTTGTAATTATTATCTGTTAACATTCTGTAAAAATTTGGCTTCTAGGACAACCATAATCGGTAAAAGAAAGAACAGTTCTCTAGTCATACTTTATGTTTTAAAGTACTTGATATCCAGGTAATACTGTGATAGTTAAATCTACTGCTCCGACTTTAATACTGATGAGACTGACCTCCTAGGTTTCAACAACTGAGGCTTAGAGACCTAAGCTAAAAAGATAACTGTCCTAAAAGATAGCCAATATTTTGGCCCTGACCCTCCAACATCAACAAAGATGCTTGACCTGTGGGTATCACTCTAAGGATCCTACAACTTTATTGAAGTCTCCCAACTTCCTGAAAAGGGAGATTGTTAGACCCAAAGGACAGAACCAAATGTAAGTGTACATCATGCTAGAAGGAGAGTCACTACAGGAAAAAATATTCTCATGTTTCCAAGAGAACCATGTGGTGTAGCACAGACTGTGATCCATCCTGGCAGATGAGACAACTGGAAGGAAAAAAGGAGCTAAGAGGCTTCAACTTTGGCCCCAAGAGTAATAATACCTGAGAGCCTTAACTGATTTTGATATTTGTCAGAAAAAGAGATTAATTTTAATTACTACTGGTCTCAATCTAACTTGGTCGTGGACACCCAACCAAAATTAATAATAATATATAACCAAAAGACTAAAGTATTACTTCAGATATAGATACTAGGTCCAACCTTAACCATTCTACATCAATGGCTTAGGGAGCAATCATCCAACAGTCTGACCATTGATGATTACTCTTTTAAACAAAAGGGTACTAAGTAAGTATAAAATAAAATGCCAAACACCTCTAGAGGGTCCTGTTCACTGTTATCCTGTCTACTCCAACTGCTGCTAAAGTTAACAGGTGCCACTCCATACAGCTGCCATACTGGAGTAAGAAAGCAATACCTGCAGGAGAGCAAAAAGTCTAAATGGTGAAGACTCACCCAGATAAGCCACAACAGGTGACGCCCCAGAAGCGATGGCCTGATGCTGACAGAGATTAGAAGGATCTGCAGCTCTGCCCCAGTCACAAACCTGGAAGCTCAATGGTCAATGCATGCAGAAGCCTGAGGAATTCAGTGTGGGACAAGTTGGGACCATGGTCCTAATGTCGCCCTGATACATTGGGGTTGATTATATTGCTAACCTTACTGTTCACCTTAGGTATAGCAGCAGCAGCTCCCAGCAACTGGAGCCCACCCAGAAGGGCTGCTCAGGCATACATATATATATGATGGGTCTGTTATATATATGCTCAGGCATATATATGTATATATGATGGGTCTGTTAAATGGTATCAAATGTTTTTTATGATAATGATCTATGCTCTAATAGGGCCCAATGAGCTGAGAGAAGAAAATCAGAAACTATCTGGGACCTAAGATAAGATTTAACCCATGCTTTGCTTACTTCTTCTCTGCTTCTATAACCTTGCTTGTTTGCTCCTTGTTTTGCATCAAATATTTAATTAGAACCGTTAGCTAACTACTCCCCTCATGGGCATAACAGGCCCCCTTCTCTTACTTCCCCTTTTAGTTGGCCCCTGCTTGCTAAACTCCCTCACTGCCTTTGTAAAGTGCCACATTGCTTCAGTTAAACTTTTATACCACCGGTCTTATTATCAGCCTATAAAGACAGATGAGTCAATGATTTGACTCTCCCATAAGATCAGTGGGGAATGTGATGGCCAAAGTGCCTCCATTTTATCCTAGCTCTTCCTTGTTAGATGGCCTCCATGGAAACCTGACCTTTGCCGAACTGTTCACTCTCTGCAAGCCTCACATGAAGTCACATACTGTGGGACAGAACAACCTGCACCTGGTGTTGCCTATGATACACCGTTTTTCTTGAAAAATGTCTCAGCTGATAGTTCTGTAACAATCTTGTGACACTGATGTAATTGCAGTTTCTGTCTTTATATACCCTGTTCTACCTCATATCAGTGCCAAGAGTTCTTTGGTGCATGAGCCCACTCTCAGCCACCAGCTAATAAAGGACTCAGATTGGCATACATTGACATACATTCTCATGCCCAGATGAACTGACCTCTGAGTGAGTGGCCAGCAAGGTCAACTCGGGGTTCCCACTTCATACTATCAGTGTGGTAGTATGGCTCTTTAGGGGAGATCTAATACTGTGAATTTTACTAGCCGCTTCTCAAGATTTGGAAGCTTTTTTAGAAGGTCTGCAATTTCTCAGATTTTGTCGGACATGTCCATTAGGTATTCTACCTCATCTAGATGATCACTGATAGCAAAAGGGCTACAGAGTGGGGCACAAAGCCACTGTTTTACAAGCCACTTACCAAAGAGAGTATGGCAAGTATCAATCCTCTCTAACAGCATCCCTTCAGTAGAACCATTTGTCCCATTCAGGAAAATCTATAATTTGTTTAATGTCACTGTATCTAGCACCATTCATTGATTAGCTTCAGTAAAAGTAGCACAAGCCCTGTACTGATCATATCAGAATCCAAGGGTATATATTCTCTCTCTTTTTTAAAATTGAACCAAGATTTATTGGTACATTTAAATATATATAATGACCACATTCACCATAGTTAATTTGTACCTGAACATGACATATCTTGGGTTTTTCTCTCTCCTCAGCCCTTCCCTCAACTCCTCTTCCTCTCCTTATTTACAACAGAAATATTATATATATATATAATTTCAAAATTAGCGATTGATAAAAACTCCTGATCAATAAAGCATTTTTTGATGTAGAAGACACAACCACCTAGAGTAGAGAGAGACAGTTCACTCTTCTCTCCTGGTGTCAACCCATTGGAATCTGATTCTGAAGTCGTACCTTTAAGCACCTTGGGTAACATCACCCCAGTGTCCTCATTTAGCTTTTCAGTAAAATATGCTTCTTCAAGGAGAGTTCACAAAGTCCAGGTTGCATCCCAAAATTGGGAGCCTGGTATTGGACCTTCCTGAAGAGAAGAGGATAAAGTTCCCTATGGGATTGTCATAGTTTCCACTGAGAGATTTCCTTTCTCAAACAAGACTTGTATCAGAGGGTAGTGTACCACAAGAGTCTTAAATCTGGAACAATGGTGATCATCTGAAAACTGATTTATGAAAAATTTTACCAGTGAAGTATTAACAAAGCACACATCATTTACATGAGTGTGGCCAGAAGAATCTTTCTCTTTTTCTTTGAGGCTAAGAAGATACTTACTGTAGTTCTCAGAAAAGTCACCTTTGAGCACATTGTAGGTCTGTATACCCTACCCTTAGTAATATACCCTAGTAATGATCCTAAAATCTCCCTTCTCACCACTCTGTCATACTTAGATATATGTGCCATCTTTCTTCACTGTCTTGCCATCATTTCTGGAATTCCAGTCTGTTCCACTCATGCTACTTTGGAGTCCTTCTGTACAAGGGAATCTGAGTATTAGCCAAATGCTATTTCAGAAAAACCAGAATAGGCCCATTTGTCTTTCATAAATACCAGCCCCAGTTCATTGACTCCAATAAGAGCATCTATGTGGTAGTGTTCATAAAATTTCCCCACTTTATAAAAGATGACAAGATCAAAATTCTGAGATTTAATCTGCCACCACTTCCTCATCCCAGCAGTACAGGAATTAAGGAAATCTTCAGGCACATGAAGAGTGGATGCATCAAAATCAGGGAGAACAGGGTGCCTCCTGTGCTCGTCCCTTCTCTTTACCTTCCTAAGTCATTCTAAAGTTTCATGGTACCAATAGTGGGGCCACTACTGTCATCACCTCCTCCACTACCTTGGGCTTGGGCTTGGATTAGGGGCAGAGAAAGCATTTGAAGTATTCTTGGTTTCTGACAAACTGCCAGTTGTGAGTATGGTGGTTGAGGATGTTTCCTTCCTTGAACTATTCTTTTTAAAACCAATCTTTCCAATCTCCATTCTCTTTCGTTTTGGAGCAATTCTGACAGGGATGTTCAAGCCTTCACTGTCACCATCCCCTATCTCACTGCTTATTTCATCACTGCTTCCTTCCTCAGCAGCATCTGGCTTGAATTCCACATCAGAGACACCAATGTCACTTTTTTTTTTTTTTTTTGACTTGAGGCTACTTTGCCTAGATCCCTGAATCTTAGGCTGCACTTCCTCTTTACCCTCAATTTCATTATCTCTCTTCTCTAATGTGTAAGTTGCTCCTACCCGTATATGGTGTTAATAGCCTTTTGATAACTCAGCTTGTTATTGGGCTGTCATCAAAAAACTTCACATGAATTCGGAGTGATTTCCCTTTCTCATGGATGCATTTTCCTTCAAAGGGGTGGCTGTAAATCAGCCAAAGTCACTAGAGGTAACCCTCCACCTTGGTCCAAACAAAATCACCTGTTGAGAAGGTGGGGCCACAGGTGCTGTGGAACACTGCAGACCTCTGTTCAGGCGCTTTGCCTCAGCAGTGGCGATGGGGAGGCCACTGAAGGCCAGGGGCCTTGGCCCAGCATTGCCCTGCATCCCTGCTAGGGACAGGGGAGGCCCAGTCCTGGCCAGGCCCTTCCTTGTCAACAATTGTTATTGCACATTTTCTAATTTTTGCATTTCGGATTAATGTGTCTATTATCTCATTCTAACTTGAATTTCTCAAATTTGGCATGAGTTTTAGCATTTTCATGCAATGTACATGAGTATGTACCTGAGATATATATGAATTTCCCTACTCATGAATTGCTCATTAAAATCTTATCTTTTGGCCATTTTGTCATTGGGTATCCTGCCTTATATTTCCTTGTTTTTGAAGGATTTCAGTGTACAGAAAATATACACACTCCTTTTCTGTTTTTAAGAAATGCAAATATATTTTCCTAAAGAGCCATTTATGTATTATGTCTGTGAAATGGTTTGAAGCTTTCATCCTAATAATAAATCGATTTTTTTTTACTGAGTGATTTATGCTTGTGAGATCTTTTTAAAAAATCTTCCCACTCTTATCTTACAAAGATATTGCCATACATTTCTTCCATTAGACTTGTATTTTTATTTTTACATTTATATTTCTTATTTATGGTGTAAGGTAAGGACCTTATTTTGATTTTGTTGCTTGTTCAGCCAGCCTTCTCAATCTTTGTAGTCCTAGTTTCATCAATTTTTATATATTCATGTAGTTTGTAGATCACTATTCTGCTTCACTGTTCTACTTTGCTCTTCCTGTACCAATTTCACCTGTGTTATTATGGAATTTAAGTATTAGTTTTAAAAATCTGAACAATTCCTCATGCTTTTCTTTTCTTTTTAAATTGATTTACCTATATGTTGTCCATTATTCTTCCATACAAATTTTATAAAATATTTATTCAAAATAGTTTAGTTCTGAAATTATATGGTTGGAAATGTGATTGGGATTGCATAATGGTAATCTCTATATTATTGAGTTCATCAGTGATAGTGCTATATTATTGTGATTTTATGGCCTAGATGAAGCTTTTCATTACTATTCTAAGTGCTCTCTTGTTTATCATATTTAATTTGTTACTTACACAGAGAAATACTATAACTATGCTTTATGAAAATCCTACATTAGAATGAACCATCTGTCTTGCCCAAGGCACATTAAAACATGCATTTTCCTATAGAACCAAATTCTCAGAAATGTGTTAATATATTTGAATCATGGCATTCATGATCTTCAACTTTCAGTCCTAAAGGAAGTTTTAAAGAGATAAAATTATTTGGAAAAGCAAATTAATTTGTCAGAGAAAAGTTTATGAAGAGAGTCTAGGTTTTAGAGGTTGCTCTAAGAGAAAGACAGGGCAGCAGAATTAGTGGGAAAGAACTCTCCAAGGTTACAAATTACCTTCCAGTTGGCCAATTTATCAGAGAAAAGTAGCAATTTTTTTCAAATGTATATTATATTTGCAAAAGTTGTACTGTATCTTAAGTCACTAGCTCTCTGAAAGTCAGAAATAAATATGCTTTTATTGTTCCCAAAATATTATGGGAGTATTTTGAGGGGGATTAATATCTTTTATTGTGATAATTTTTTTAAAAATTCAAATCTGCACCACAGTTTTTGATCATCTCTTGCATCTGGCTTTTAGAAAAATAAAAGCTTTTCATGTTTCTCAAGTGGAAATAGGCAGAACAAATACATTTCTAAGCAAAGTTACTGTGCTGACTATCATTTCCCCAAAATTCTAGGCACAGATGAAGCAGAGTTTAGTCTCTAGTAGAAGATACCACCTACATTCTCACATTCTCATGCAACAGTAAGGTCCCTGAAAAGGAAAGGAAGAAATGCAGGCCCTCCACTGTGATGCTAAGTCAGGTTCTTCCAACCACCATATCTGACCATGTATTTCAGCAGAAACTGCAATTGGATCAGCTCCAAAATGGTGGCTGTTATATACAGCCACACAGAAAAGCAGGCTTGAGATGATGCCGTGTTCCATATGAGATCAACTGAGTGCCAACAAGATCCATATCTACCTGGGGCAGCCAACAGGTAATTTGGTTTGCTTTTTGAAATTTTCCCTAACCAACCATTCAATTACATTAATTCAATATTCAGACCCAAGGTTTACAGCAACATAATAAAACCCTTTACAGATATAAAGGTAGACGCTCTGGATCTTTCTATTGATTTGGCCAAATGGTATGATAACTCTAGGAAGTCACAAAATTAGATGAATTTACTTTGAGGAAGTTAGAAGATTGTTCCATGGTTTCCTTCTCAGAGTTGCACTGCTGCACCAAACTTTTGAAAGCTACTTGAAGGAAAGCAAGTTCTTTAAATCTATTTTTTGCACATTGTGTCAATGGCTGTAGTAATCTCCTATATTTTGAAATACACAAAGGACATATAATATACATGTTGGTTATCAACCAAAAAAAAATCAACATCTAAATTCACTTAATTTAACATAAATTTACTGACACCACTCACTCATTTGTACTTTCTAGTTTGGATTGGAAAGAGTAGAGATTAAGTCACCAAAGTAATTTGGGCCAATGGATGAGTTATCTAGAAAGAACTAAGTTATCTCCTTGGATTTTTCCATAGATATTTAATGCCACCTCTGCCCTCTATCAGAATTTTGGTTTTTTGCAAGTGTGCATTCACATTTGGGATACTCATTTACTACTTGCTGTAAGAGTTTTATTCAAGAAAAATCAAATGTTCTTGATTTTTAAATACCTTTTCAGGACTAGAAATATACTCTCACGTAAAGGCAGAAAATATAGAATGATTATTTATTCAGTACAGTGTTTACTTATTTAGGGGCTGGAGACATAGCCATGGTTGCTAGATAGACATTATTTTAATGAAGCATATTGCCTCATATTTGAGTGGAAAAGCTCAGTTTGCAAAATAATCGAACCGATAAATAAACAAAATCAGATCTATGAAGAAATGTGATAGGATGGTTCGGTAGTGAGTGAATAAGGCTACCTTAGATAGCTCTGTAAACCTCTGCAGGAATTTATGACAAGAGGAGGCATCCAGGGGAGGATCTGGTGGCAGATCACAGGCAGAGAATTCTAAGCAGAAAGAAAAGCCTGAAAAGACCCTGATGCAGAAAGGAAGCTTCAAGTGATGAGGCCAGTGCAGCTAGAGCAATAAGCTGAAATTGGATGTTGAAGGCTGGTGCAAAAGGAGATAAGAAATAATTACTCAGGTCTTCTGAGTGCAGGCCTAGGAGAAAGTCACCGAAGTCTGGGTGCTTTTTATCAGTGGGCATCAGCTTGCTCTGAGGTGCTACATTTTCTATTTCTGCTTAAATTCCCAGTTGCAGAGTGCGTTGTTCTATGGAACTATCACCTTCATTACTATTGCATTAGGAGTAGGTGACAGTGTCATTATGTCAGCTTTATGAAAGAGAAATTATCACCAAAAGGCAGAGTGCAGGGTCTGGGAAATGGCTCCTTTAACTAATCCAGTGGAAGGAGGCTGGAGCTTGGGCTGCTCTTCTCACTGCTAAATTTGAGGTTAATCTCAAGCCCAGAGCTTGCGCTGCTGGCATTGTGGCATGGGCTCCCAGGGCTGCAGGAGGCCTGAAGAATCTGGCTGCTTCTCACTGATGACCAGGACAGTGAGAACACAAGTCTCTTTCAGAAATGATGAATTATAGGACACTTTCAAAGTGCAAATAATCCTTCATCTGAGCTGTAATGGCCACCACGTCTCTTTGGTGGTCTTTGGGAAAAGAGGAAGAAATTGTGAGTGAATAAAACAAAGCATTATAGAAAATGTCTTCCAAGATGGTGTTCTTTCCTTCCTGCACAACTTTGTAAGGCAGAGACTAAGGCACAGATAGAGGTAGAGGTAAATTTTTACTGCAAAAAAAATTCCTCTGATCCGTCTCATAAAATATTCCTCAAACAGCACAAAACTGCAGAAGGGGGAAATATATTTTTTCTTTACCTTTACTGATATCTTTTACTACCTTCACTACATTTTAGAGCTAAAGAGCTTGAAGAGAGTAGTTTCTCAATTAGAACAGAAGAGCTGTTTTGTGTGTTTGCCACCAGAGTTTGGCTCTTTTGAGTTTCTCCAATAAGGGAATCACAGTGCTGCAAGCAAATGATTGTGCCTTAGTCCTGGGCACAAATACACTGGCAGAGTCACACAGAGTCAAGTGGAAAGTTTTTGCATAGAGTTCTTCCACAGCACAAAGGTTGAGTATAATGTTCAGGGAGTTGGAGAAAGGGTGATACAAGTAAAAGATGTCCTGGTTACTGAGAGGATGTGTTTTAAGAATGCACAAGCTCTCTCCCCATTACAGAGACCTTGTATTCCTTTTTCTCATACTTTTCGATTCAGAAGTCCTCAACCTAATGCCTGGCTATTGAACTCATCAAACTGGAGCTATCCATTATTTTCTAGGGTGATTGCTTTTCATTCAACATAAAAATCTGTTAAATTATGAAAGACAGAGTTTACCGTTATTCAGTAGATCTTTAATGTCGATGAGTTATGCTCTTTACGACTGCATTTATTAACTATGAGAATAACTTCTAAAAATACAGAAACAAGGCAAAATAACCTGGATTGCATTTGAAAAATACCAACAGTCAAAATTTTTCACAGCACCTTAAGTTTTAGGAAAATGGAAATCACCTAGAAATCTGTAATGTTAAGGCTCAAATCTGATGAACATTTACTTTTTGATATCAAGACTCTACAAATTTGTTCACTTCCTATTCTGAATGTAATATATTCATAAATTAGTTCCCTTTGAATTGAAAATGCTGCTAATGAATGTAAAATCATTTGATTTAAGAGACATAGCAAAGCAAGTTACATTTTAGTTTGCTAATTGGGAAACAGAGGCAGAGACTACATGGTTCTTTATTCTACTTAAATTTTCCAGTAGACACACACAGAGTAACTAGAAGAAAACAGCCAAAAAAATCAAAGAGCATCATGTGATAATATTAGGTGACAAAGAGGAGAGACAGAAGTTAGGGGAAACAAACAAGATTCTGGTTATTTTAAAAATTCATTATCAAGGTGAATTGATAGATAAAAACAAAGAGAGGGAGAGAGGGAATCCACTAGTATTATAAAGTTACCATTGAAACAAGAATATAGTTCTTTAAAACGCAAAATAACTAGAGAAAGAGCAAATAAAAGAGAAACCTTAGGGAAAGACTATAATATTTATCTACAAAAGAAGAATGGTGTACACATCGATACTAATATATATGTTATAGGTGTATGTAGTAATATTTTAAAATAAAAGGATAAATAGTAACATGTTTTAATGACTATCTCTAGTGGATAAATACAGCATATTCAGTGTGGAAGTAGATGAAAGTGCATTATTTAAATTTCATCATTCCCAATGTGGTTGTCAGGACTCTTATTGTAGAAGAAAAAAAAATGTAAAGTAAAAGAAATTAAGTGCTGTGGTTTGAATGTTCATCCCACCAAAATTCCTAAATTGAAACTTCAATGCCAAAGTGAAAGTATGAAGAAGTGGTACTTCCAGGCAGCAATTTGGTCCTGTAGACAGGGGCCACATGGGTGGGATAGGTATCCTTATGAAGGAAGCTTGAGGAGGCTTGCTATCTGTTACCCTTCTGTCATGTGAATATGCAGTAAAAGACAGCAGTACTGAAGTCAAGTGAGATCTCACCAGACAAGGCATCTGCAGCTCCTGCCTCACAGGTGTGTGTGGGTTTCCCAGCCTCCAGGATTGTGAGCCATAAAGTATGTTATTATAAATTACCTAGTCCATAGTATTTAGTTATTGCAGCATGAACAGATTAGACAATAAGTAAAATCTGTAGGCTACATTTTCACTAGAAAGTATCAGTATTTGTTCTTTAGTATTTTTTCTTTAAAAACAGTATTCAATTTATCTTTCTCTGGTGATAGAAAGGCCTGGAAAAAAGAAATGAGCTAAACGCAATGATCACCCTAAACATGTAGATTGGGTTTCTCAAATATCATTTGTTACTAAAAGAAGCAAGTGTTCTTTGGAGTAACAGCTAATCCCAAAGTTGAGAAATAAAATATATTAGATAAATGTCATACTCAGCAAGAAGTCATCCATCAAAGTGCAGAAGAACTCCATTTAAAGGACTCAAAGTTAATTTGAAGCATTTCCCACTGCTCAGATTTAGGACATTTTGAGCAATAATGATAATTTCAGTGCTGTAAAATAACAAACATATTTAAACTTATTGTTTCACCATAATATCAAGAAAACAAAACAAAACAAAACAAAAAGGACCATTGTTGGTAAATGTTAATTAGCTGACTCCTTAGTTTTAAACCTGGTAAGTAAAGGAAAAGAATTAGGCATTTATAATGACTTCTCTACACTAATTGTATCATTCGGTAAACAGTAAAGGAAGGAAATAAAATTTACTTTTATAGAAATCGTTTAAGAAATAAATCAAATCTAGTTTTGCAGTATTATGTTTTCACAGCTACAGATAACTGAATTGATTTAAAAAGTGATCAACAACGGTAGCAAGACATCACAAAAACTAAGGTAACAAATATTACTTGTCACATGATGGAAGATCAAAACCCTATGTTGAGCAAATTTTGAAAAAAAAAAGTTGAAACCAAATCCTACTACAGTGTTACGTCCAATCACCAGAAAGAAATACAAAGGATAGAAAACACACAATCTGACAGCATAAAAATGTAACCAATGCATCCCAGACCCTGCAAAGATTTACAGAAAAATGGTTAAGTGTGAGGTACCAGTAAATTGCCAGGGGACAAATTATAGGAGAAGGGACAGAATGTATCAAAGCACTTAATATTATTATCAACCAATTTCAGTATATATAATATTTTTATCTGTTTTTAAAAAAACAAAATACTGTATGTGCTAGAATGGGAAATATGAACATTGAAGTTAAGAAATAATTGTTACAATATTTAGAAAGACATTTGTGCTTTTGTTCAAATAACTCAGTGCCTGTGTTTTAGAGATGCATAGAAACATATTTAAGGATTAATTCACACTCCTGTTCTTACTTCAAAACAATATGGAGGGTGGAGGTGGGATGGCAAAATTAGTGGACATACATATCTAAAGAAATTGTTTAAGAACTGATAATTAGGAAAGCAGAGCTCTATTAGTTCCTTGAAATCAACTATTCTAGCTGTTCTTCCTATTTATTTGTTTGATATTTTCAATTAAAAAGATTAAAAATAAAATGAGCCAATAAATTCAAGGGAAGCAATAAAGGGTCTTTTTATAATTACTCAGCTAAGTGCAATCCATTTTTTTTAAATTTTTTTAACCAAGAACATGTATTGGTACATTGTCCATATATTGATCACATTTAACATGTTTGTTTTGTACCTGTACATGGTGTCTCTTGGTTCTCCCCCCTCTACCCTCCCCTCCATTAAAGACATATTGGCCAATGTGAGTTATGATGACCAAGTTACCTGCTGAAAGGTAATTTTTCAGGGAAACAAAAATAACCGTGGAGATTGCGATACTCAGTCTCTGGGACATTAAATAGGTAGAAAGTTTCTAAAATAAATATTTTCTCTCATTAAAATTTTAAATCTGATATATTTTCTCACCATGGCCCCAGCACAACAGCTGCATATTAAATACTCTGTAAATATTTGTTAAATTATGTGATTGAATAGATCTTAAACCAAATAACATAGAAATTCTAACAAAAACAATTTGGCAAACCTAAAGGAGATCAGTCATAGTCACAGAGACACTACCTCTAGAGCATTACTGGTGATGATTCTAACAGGCTGTAATCGAATGGAGTTAAGATACATAAACAGACCTATAAAGTATGAAGTATGATTAAAACATACGGTGAATGTTTAAATTATTAAAAATTTGCTACAATAAAAATATATTGCCATTAACCCCTGCCCCAAATACTCCCTCTTGTTTGGAACACACTTAATTCATTGTTCTTGCTTTGAACACACTTAACTCATGTTTCCGAAGTAGTCCTGGAAGTCCTTCTTCGCAGGTGTCTTTATAAGTTGTGACTAGAACTACAGTGAATACTGCTTGTGAGTGCAACCCAATAACATCTCAGTCACCAGATCCAGCACCTCATGGCTTTTGGTTCTTCCCCAAAGTCAAAATGCCCATGAAAGGTAAATGTTTTTAATCGATTCATAATATCAAGGCAGCCACTATAGCACAACTAAAGACACCCAGAACAGAGGACTTACGGAACTGCTTCAGAAAGTGTCAAGAATGATGGGATGAGCGTGTTTGAAACTAAGGGAGTATTATGAAGAGGTTTAATGGCAATGTGTCTTTTACTGGGATAATTTTTAAAATTTAAAAATTCATAGTATATTTGGATCACGCCCTGTATAGTAAGAGGTTATGTTACAGAGTTTCGGACATTCAGTGTGTTATCTCTCTCACTTTCACACAAGGGAGGCCTCAGTGCTGAGGCAAAGAAGCTCAAATTACTCACACATAAATAAGCACAGAAATTATAAGGAAACTGGGAAGATAAAAGTCCATGTAAGAGACTAAATGGATATTTATTGCATATGATTAAATTTCAAAGTCTGACCATAATGCAGTAAATTCTGAGAGAGATATGCAGAGGGTAGTTTATTATGGAAAAGAAGAAAAGAATCACACTCAGTAAGTAAATTGAGACAGGGAATTTCAGACATAGAAATATGAAGGAGAAAAGGTGTAGGGTAGGAGGGTAGAGTGGTTAGAGAGGGTGAAAGGGATAACAATGTGACCATATATGATTCCATTGTCACCAGAATATCCACTCGGATACAAAACTCTTAGCCAACCTATGAAACTATTATTTACCTTTGAAAATTTGGATAATTTCTAATAAACTGTAAATTCTTTGTGAGAACTAGGGTAGGTTTTGCTCACCATTATAGCCTCATCTACACCTATTTTCCAGCTTACAGTAAGCAGTGCAAAATGGCTGAAGAGAGGAACAGATGAAGTAACGAAATAGTGGCTTACAATCTTCAGTAAGATTTCCGCAGCTTTAGTGAACATTGTAGTTTGTCCTTCCTTTGATTCTCCTGTAAGTTTAAGTATTTCAGAATGGCTTTTGAAACCTTTGCAGACACTTTAAGGAAAAGCTGAAGGAGAGCAGCGGCAAATAGAGCATTGAGGCCCTGCTCAGGAGAGGGGCCCTGCCTCTGTATAGCCCTGGACATCTCTGTCGAGTGGCTCTCCAGGAGAAATCCAGGTATGCATTCGTGCATTTGTTCAACAAGCATCTCCTTGGTGCCTGCCATATGCTGGCCCCATTCTAAACACTGGACATTCAGAACTAGACATTCACATACAGAAACCTGCCCTCAGGGAGCATACACTCAAATCAGAGCATTCAGAATTAGTAAAGCATATCAAATTTCAGCCAGTGGTAAACACTCATGGCAAGAAAGGCAGGGAGGGTGACAGTGAACTGTGGTGTCCTGTCCATTGATGTGCTCTACAAAGATTATCCCTGTGAGGGACAGAGGGCCTGAGACTCCTTCAGTTCAATACTAATGAAAATAGAATTTAAGGGCATGAGATTAGATCTATCGCTTTGACACAGCTGCCCACAGGCTGAGATGGTTTTCTTTTGTCAGAGGGAGAAGATGGTACAAAAGGAAGCTTTGGACCACAGAACTTATTCCTTGTGTTGAAGGAAGAGAAGCAGTCTCTCCTGAGTGCTTCCAGACTCTGGGGTACATCCTAACTCCTTGTGTGCTGGCCTAGAAAGGTGGATGAGGTGGTACTCTCGAAACATTACTTTGTAATAGGACGCAACATTCTGATCATAGCTCCTTCCTCAAACTGTTAGAACTAATCTATATACACAAAGAAAATGCTTTTAGCAAAAACTTTCTTTGAGATATATTAATATAGAACACTCTTATTGTTAGGCAGGAAGTTAGACTTCAGCCTGCCTGGAAAGAGGTAGCTAGGGACTGCTTAAGGGGCTATATGAAAAGGAGACATGATGCTTTGTCCTTTTTCCTTTTTTTTTTTTTTTTTTTAAATTTCTACCTGTAGATGAAATTCAAACAAGCTGGCAACTTCAAACTATGGCCTAAAAGAACATAACTTCCTTTGAGCATGCTGACAAGGTCCAGGGCCCATACAAAATGCAGACTTGAAAGTTTTGGCAAAACGTCAAGGTCTTGAAACAAACTAAAGGGAAACACTGCACCTAGGAAGTAATCAGACATCTTCTTCCTCCTGATGATGGTCAAAACAGCCCTACTATTCTTGAAACAGAATGATGACTTCAGGGGAAGGAAATGATATTCCTTGAGGGCACATTTGATCTTCCAAATGTAGCCTGAGCCTTAAGCGGGGGCAACTACTATCTTGGTGCTTGCCCACCTTCACCCTTGAAGGCTTCTTCTCTACCTATTGCTTTGCACATTTTTCACTTTGCAATAACTGCCTATATTCTGTGTGGCTGCCTAAGTGTCTTATCTGAAATCTTCGTCGAAGACACAAGAATCAAGGAGCATAGCCGGTTCCTCATGGTATTAGGACCCAGATTCCTGGTGAAGTAATTCAGACCAGTGAATTGATTACACTGATTAAAAATTTATAGCCCCAGTTTTATTTTTATTATTCTTAAGCCTTACCTCTAGTTAATTAACTTGGATTCCTTCCTTTCTCTAGCATCTCTTTGTACATTTCAAGGGAAATATAACTTTTATAATTGAAAAGAGACACAGACATGTACTTTGAGCATACAAATCAATGTAAGACTAAAAATGAAACAAAATGTGGCTTTGCAGTTTCCCACGATGCCAGGATCCCAGAAGACACTGACTCTCCCACACACACTGTCAGTAGCCAATGATGCTACAAGTCAGTCTGTTACTGATCCTTCTTGATGCTTCGCCAAGTAGACAATACAAATGAAGTTGATAACAGATATCAGATTACATTTAGTAATAAACATCTATTTCAAAAGCAACAAATGCAAAGGACGTTTTCAGTATAAGGCTAAATGGCAGCCTGAAGCCGACTATCTGATTGAAAGAAAATGTTTCCCTATATGGAAAATTTCACATCATCACAAAAGAACTATCAGATCTGCCCCTACCAGATTAGGTGCCAAAGGAGAGGTGCAGGCAGCACACTGTGCACTTACAAAGAAGAGCTCACTTGGATTTAATCACGTTTAGGGGAGATTTAGGAATATTTAAAACTCTGCATAAGGACAGGTGAAGAGCAATAGAGAGGGGATTCCAAATTGAGTAAGTAGAGTGAGAAAAAAATGAAGAGGTGAAATGTAAGCTTTCTTTCAAGTTTACTTTAAAATAGAGGTGGGAATTGGCCAAGAAGGGAAGAGAGAAAGGAGTGAGGTAGGTAGAAAACATCAGATTAGTGTGAGGATAACCACAGAATTATTAATGATCTTAAAATCATTTTAACATAACAGTGTTAAAATGTTTCCTTCTTTCTTTCTCCTTTGTCTTTTTTTTTCCTATTTTCCCCCTTTTCCTATTTGCTTAGTTATTTCTCATTTTCCTTTTTGTTGGGGTGTTTTATTTCCAATTTTTCTTTTCTCCTACACAATGGAATCAAATTTCTGGTGAGTAACAAGGGAAATGTCTCTGTTATATTTTTGAAAAGCTAATACCCTTCCCATTCTTTATAGCGCTCTCTCTAAAGGAAAGTGCCACCCTCTCAGATCTTGCTAGCTGCCCTTCTGGCAGCTTTCTAGAAGCACATTGTCTTTCAGGAGCTCAGAGCTGCAGAGCTGTGCGGTAGGCAAGGCCATTTCCTTCCTTCCTGCACCAGCCTCGTGAGAAGGAGATTACATTGTCTCCTAGGCTGTGCTTATCTGCACCCTCCGACACAGAAGCTAAAGTCTTGACAAACAATGGAAAACATACACCTTAGTCATATCTTCAGGGGAAGAAAAAAGTGCAGGCTGCTTTCCACTTACCAAATAATGTTCCACAGACTCTGCAAGTCTCTGAGGGAGAAGAGAACGTGGGGAACTGTCGCATTATTCGCTGCCCCCTTTGTTCAGGGTTTATGTAACAACTAGAAGCACTTGCAAATTTTTAAATGCATCTTGCTCATATTATATTTTCAGTGAACATAATGAAAGTCATTTTGGACTCTTTGGGAGATTAGAAACTTTTAGTTTGTTTTGGAAATTAGCAGACATATTTATTAGAAAAGAGCAATGGTTATGCCTAGATAGGTGAGAATTTACTGAGCAAACAGTGGGTAAACTGGTCTTCGCGAAAGACAAAAACTACAGTATTAGCAATGTAGCAGGACTATGCATGTGTTACCTCACTTGAAATCACAACTACTTTTTGAAGCAGGGTTCATTATAGGGGAAATGAGCCTCATGGAGCTGAACTAACTTTCTCTAAGACACCAGAGCTAATCAGGTAGAGGCTGAGTTAAAACCTATGCGTTCTTACTCCTAATCTAGCATCTTCCCCCACTAAACTTACAGCCTTCCTGCCCACTTATGGGTAAATCAGAAGGTTTCTGATTCCCTTAATCTCCATTGCTTGTCACTGTTTCTTTCTATATTCTCCTGTCAAGTGAGGCTAACATCCACTTACTTGGGATAATTGAATGGCGTCTAAGACCAGTCACTTTCACAAAACATTAACAAAACAAGTGCAAAGATTTTTCAAAGAGTTCTTTCTTGGGCAGCCTGAGTCTCTCTTCTGGGGACCTGACTGGCACTGGAGAGGGCACATCTTTACAACTTTATAGACTGAGATAAATATTAGGGAGATACTCCTAATGCTACATAAGAGCTACATGTGAGTTGGAGACCAAGCCATAGGGAAGGCCATTATAGAATCTCCCCTTCAGTCTCCAGCAGGTGCAAGCACCTTCGCAGAGCCCAGGACACTTTTACTAACCACTTAAAAGAACATTAGTCCTGAACAAAATATTTTCTCTCATTCTCCCCCACAAGCAGACAATAATAAAATAATACAATTCAGTAATATAAAAGACCAGTGCTATTCCATTCTCCTCATTCAAGAAATTTCAGATTTAATCAGAACTCAAAAATATAAAACTAGTGAAAGACTTCAAAAGGGCTAATAAACAGTATTTGTCCATTTACTTCTAGCATTAGTAGAGTTGATGTTCAAATATGAAAGTGGAGAAATACAGAGGGGTGAAGACAGGTTTTTGACTCATCACAGATTGATATTTACTGAGCACTTCCTAAATGCCCATTGTTATAATCTGTATCACGGAAGATAAAACAGTTTCTGGCAGCCGATCCATTAGCCTCAACTGAAAAGAATTGAAAAGTCCTATTGAAAATGACATTTACCAGGGGTAATATTCATATGATTTCCATACTCTTTATTTTGGTCATTTTACAATTGTACAGTCTGACTTCAAAGTAAGTCGAATAACATAAGGAACATATTGTAATTTCTATTATTTTTTCATTAACTTTGAGCTTCCTATGTTCAGTAAGTGGATACCAGGACAATTACTTTTAAAGAAACAAGTGTCCTTTCCCTGTGTTATGCATTAGTGTTATGCATATAATTATGCATATAACTAGCCGACAGAGTTATATTCACAGAGATGTTTGTTAAATTAGATACACGATGGATCTGCCTTTTCTTTCTTCTATGGCTTGAGTCTTTGCATGTTTATCTCTGCCGGTGCCTCAGTGTAATCAATCTATTCATCGTATTAGATAATTTTTTAAGAAAGCGAAAATATTTGACATCCTGATGAGTCTTTTATTCTCTTCTTTATCAAGGTTCCTCCTGGAAACTTAATAAAACAGTAATCAAAGCAACTGCACTTTGTAAATACTTTTGAGAGTCTCAAATGTAATCATACTGAGTAGCTTCTCTTGTCCAGGCACATCCTAAATGGCACCGGACATTAATAAATAATGCTAATAAATGCACCCAAATGATCACACATTCAGTTTTAAGACTGATCAGGTATGCAGATTGTAGAGACACTGTTTGCTTGGCAGTGAAACAGGAGCCAGCAAGGATCTCATGGCTCCATAACTTCCATACATGCTGCCCCTTGCCTGAGATTTTACCAGGGGGAATTCTTTTCCATTTTGTTCCCTCTCTTTTGTTTTGAGCTTATATGTTCATTCCCTACCAAAAAGCACAAAATCAAGACATATATGTATTATTTTATATTGGTAGAGATACTTTATTAAAAGCACGTTTTAGATTTGAGAACCATAAAACGAAAATGAAGAAAAACAACCAAAAGAGACATGGGCACAGAATGAGTAAAGAGAGTACTTCCAAAGAGTTCAGTGGAGTGGAAAGCAAAAACAGACTTTGGTTACTTTAAACATATGATCAGGGTTATCTAAATTATGCCAAAAACTGAGATAAATTCTAAGCAGTAGTAGTTTATCAAAATACTGATTATTCATTTCTATATTCTAGTGAGCTGCTTATGTCCCAACTCCCTATTAGTTCATCTTTCAAAATCTTACTCACTGATTCCACAGATGTCTAAAATGTTATCTCCCAATATTCTAAGTGTTGGTGTTATGGCTGTGAGCAAGACTGACTAAAACCCCTCAGGGAATTTACATTCTAGTTTTAATATTTGTCCTCTAAATTTAATCTCATTATACTATCACTTACAAGGTAGATCTATCACAGCTCTCTAAAAACCATGAAGCAATTTTGCTTTAAGATTACAAATGAGACATTTCCAAGTGGTGAAATAAATCAAAACTATTTTCTTCTACTAATGTATCTTTGCTCTAAATGAACAAATTAATTTCTTTGTAAAAGGGCATTTGTTTCTCTTGTCAAAAAAGTACAGCCTACCCTCTCTCTGAGAAGTTAATCCCCATAATAAACATTCAATGGCTTTAAGTAATGAACAGTATCACACTAAATTATATGAACGTAAACAAAAACATTGAAATACCCAGTTTGATTCCCAGTACACACACACACACACAAAAAAAAAAAAAAACATTGAAATACCCAGAACTGGGGCCTGTTTGTCCATGAACACCCTGGAAGAATCTAGGGCAGAATCCAGAGAGGAGACCTACAAGGTAGACGGATGCCATCCACAGAGTACAGGTGGAGTGCCAGGCAGGCAGGGACTCTTTCTCAGGTATATCAACTAGGGGTGGAGGACAAGTTCAAATTCTGGTTTCCACTTAGTAGGCATATGACTGCTTGTAGTTTGCCTATTTCTAAATTTTAGTTTCCTAGTCTTTTAAAAGAGACGAAGAATACTGACACTCAAGATTACATGGATGCTGGAGGAAATATTCTCCTATCCTTACATTACCAGTTTTGACTATCGATCTACCCTCAATAAACTATATACTGTTGAACATTCTTGCCTCTTCCTTTGAACATTTTCCTCTTGTTCATCCATATATATAAAGAGGAATAACTAGAAAAAGTTTGATGTATATGATCATATTAACCCTGAACCATGTCAAAGCATAAAATAATTAAAGGGAAGTCAGCCTGGGATTATCTCTTTTCTGTTATTCTAATCACTAAAGAAGGCTTTTATCTCTCATCTACTTAGCAAACCAGACCTCCTAAAAGTCTATGTTGGGGCTGACATGACTGTTTCCCTCCTTTGTTTCTTTCTGGAATTCTCTTCCCTTTAGCAATTATACTTCTATTGAAGTCATGTGCTACCACCAAATATAAAGGTCATATGACAACTTTCTGGACAAATGTCTCAAGAATTAGCTTTGGGAAAAAGAGGAGGCCCCCTTTCCCTGAAATCATACCCACAGTCTCTGATCCAACTCTACTAAAGTCAGTAATCTTGTCTTTTGCTTTTATTAGGCATATCCATCCATCTATATTTCAAATTGTTAAAGAACATACAGAACGAAAGATTCTTAAATTTCCATCAAGGGAGTATGTATAAAATGTATGTATATGAATTCAATGGCAATAATCTCATCCCTACAAAAATTGTTAAAGGTAGGTGGGCCATCAGTCTTGGAACTATTGCAAAGTCAGGGGGCCAGGAAGAGAAAGTCTTCTTAAACGGAGCTGCACACTGTGATATTGGCAATAAAAACAATGCAACATCCTAGTTCTTGGAACTTGGGATGGGAAGAAAGAGCAAAATTAGCAAGACTGACATTTCTAAATGAGAGTCATTTTTGAGGAGTGACAATACTGGGTCCAGATCCTGTCTCAGCCAGAGATTCTTTGACCTTTGCTGTAACCATTTAGAGGAAAGAAGGGAAGTATAGGTGCTATGGTTTATATCTAGATGTCTCCCCAAAGCCTCTGTGCTCATGATGAGGAAGGGCTTTTGGAAGATGATTAGGTTATGGGGGCTGGTAGCTGACTTGCTGTTCAGAAGTAAGGTCTAATCTAAAGAGGCAGGTCACACGGGGCATGACCTGGAAGAGTGTCCTTCCCTTCCTGGCTTCTCCCTTTATGCTCTGTTTTCTGGCCATTATGATGTGAACAGCTTTCCTTCCCCTGTACCCCTCGGTCATGCCATCCTGCTTTGGACCCAGTGGACTGAGGCCTATAAAAATGAGCCATAATAAACTTCTTCTCCTTTAATTTGTTGGTGTTGGGTACTGGGTCTCAACAGTGAGAAAGTGCTAAGATGCAGGGAAAATCATAAATTTAGCAAACAAGGAATTAACTACATATAATACATATCCAAATTAGTTCAAATTTAAAATTTCTTTTACCCATTAACGTATATTCTAGAGAGGTTTTTTTCTTCTTTTTTTTTTTTCTCAAGCAGTGTCTTTATTAAAGTGGACATAATATATTTCACAAAAATATTCCTTTGCATAGATTGGAGCTATTCGAAGTCACCCATCTCCATGAGCCAAATGGGAGACACAATGTACAGGTACAACCGGACACAGGGCATCTGTACGGAGGGATAAGGGAAAAGGAAAGCTCCACATCACACGGAGAAGCTGCTGCCCAGCTGGCAACAGTGGCCTCTTCAGGACATGGCTTTGTAATAGGAGCCAGAAATCTATGTTGGTACAGTTTGTAAAACATGGAATTAAACAATATTTAATATCGGTGGCTGAAACAGACTTTTAAAACATTCTATATTAGTAAGAATATCAGTGGCTTCAAAATAAAGCATGAGGGTTATTACAAGACTAAGAATAATAGTTTTAAAATTCTTTGTTCCCTAATCAGTTGGGATGAAATTCAAAAAGAACTTTGTTTACCCTTTTCTTGCAGATAGAATTTTAGCTAATGATTTCATTGGCTTTGGAATAAACCAGAATGCATAGACCACTCAGTCAAGTAATTTAAAATAATCCTTACACTTTCTCATGATAAATTGTACAGCAGGAGGCAAGACTGGGAGAGTGAGCAGAAGGCAAGTTTGAAGATAACAAAAGAGGGGAAGGAAGTTAAAAGGCAGAGGAAAAATGGTGCCAAGAAGAAAACAGAGAGACGAAGAAATTTTGCATTCATTAACAGTTTCATTTTTCCATGTACTTCATTTGTTCACTCACTAATTAATTCAAATTAATAAAAATATTTCGAGTGTTTTCAGATGCCTCGGACTGTCTGGCAGTGAGGAAACCAGTAGTATGGATTTCTGGAAATTACTCTAGTGGAAAAGAGTGGCCAATAAATGGACATATAGCATGTCAACTGATACGTTATATAATACAAACAGACATATTATTTAGATGTCAGCTAGGGTATATTATAGACACAAAATACCAATGCAGAGTTAGAAGAGCTCAGGAAATACCCCTGATAAATTAACTTTTTTTGTATCAATATTATGTAAGTAAAGGAATTGTGCATGAAATTCATACTGTGCAACTTCACACCACCTCCAGCAGAGCAGGCATTGCCTCGGTGCTCCCCCCAGCCATCCCTTGTTACTCTGCACCTTGACCAGCACACCACGGCGGGCTCAAGGAAGAATCATGGAAAGAGCGTCACATGCTAGGTACTAGTCCCTGGGCAACAGGGCAAGGGACACAGCTGCATCATCCCAAACCCGGACACATTTAAGCCTATGCTGTTAATCTCCTAGGGCTACGATATCTAAATACCACACAACTAACAGTTTTCTTATAGTTCTGGAGACTAGAAGCCCAAGATGCAGGGAACACTGGGGCTGGCTTCTGGGGAAGCCACTCCTCCTGGCTTATAGAAAATCACATTTTTGTCCTTTCCTCCTAAGGCCTTTCCCCTGCATGTGTGCGGAAAGAGAGGTCTATGGTGGCTCTACTCCCTCTAACGACACTAGTCCTACTGGAGTAGGCACCACAGTTATAACCTCATTTAACCTTAATTACCTTGCTAAATGGCCCTGTCTCCAAATACAGTTACATTGGGGTTAGAACTTCAATGGCATAACATGTCTTTCTCACACTAAGAAATATACTCACCCCAACTCCATAATTTAAAAAGTTTAACTAATTCACTCACCAATTTCAAGTTGAAAGTCTCCTCTAAGTATCTCTTAAATCAGACAGTGGTGAGACTAGATATGATTCATCTTGAGAAAAATTTCTTTCTAGTTTTAAACCTTTCATATTAGGCTGGTTGTGTTCTTCCAAAATATAATAATGGGACGGGTTTGGGTTAAACATTTTCACTCCAAAAGTAAGAAATTGCAAAGAAGAAAGAAATGACAGGTCTTAACCAAGAACAAAACCTAGAAAGGCAAATTTCACTCAATCATGAGATTCAAAAATAATCCTCTTAACTCTTCCAGCTGCAGGCCCTGCAAGGCGGCGGCGGGATTCCCAGTGCCGAGGCTGCGGTCCTGGCCCTTCAGCTCCGGGCAGTGGCCTTGCTCCTGTGGCAGGGGGAGAAGCATCACTGAAACTAAGAACAAGACCTGAGCCCCCAACTGAGGTGGTAAGATCCCTGCCCTGGCCTGCGGTGATAGTGACGGTTGTGACAGTTTCTGGATCGCTGTAGAGCTGTTCTTCCCTTTGTGGAAGGACAAAGCACACTCGGAGCCCAGAGCTTTATCATCCAGTGCTGCAGAGTCCTAGCAGTGTGAAAGCAGTCCTTCATTGCGCCGTGTTTCTCCTTCCTCTGTATACACTGGCAGCATCTCAGCTGATACGATTCCATCTCTGTGACACAGTTCTCCTGGGACTACGGACTAATTCCGGGGGGCTTATTCAGTCACACTCTTGGTGTTCTGTCCAGAGCACATTTCTCGTCTCTCTGCATTACGGATAGGTTGAGAATTTTCTAAATCAAGTTCTAGTTCTATGTTGTTTATTTCTTTTAACTTGCCTCTTTTCTCTTTACCATGAACAATAATACATTTCTTTTTTTAAAAATTTTATTTTAAAATGGTACATTTTAGATGTACATAGTGATTTTTTTTAATAATAATACATTTCTTTACCTCAAAAACACCCATACAAGTTCTACCCTCCCCAAAACATTAGAACACGGTGTATCCAAGTTCTTTGCCACTTTATAAGCATGTTCTTTCCTCCATTTTTCAATAATACGTGCTTCATTTCTATCTGAGAACTGGTGAAAGTCACCCTTAGCATTCTTGTCTGCCAACAGTCCTGCCAAGGCACATTAGGATTCTTCTGGCAGGCACCCAAAACCTCTCTGGCCTCTACCCACCACCTTCTCCACATTTTCAGGGATTTTTTTCATGATTACCTTACTTCGTGGTACTGATGTCAGTGAGTTGGTAGTGCTACCGTCACTAAATACCTCACACCAGGTGTCTTAAACAATAGAACTTTATTTTCTCACAACTATGGAGGTTAGAAGTCCAAAATCCAGGTGCTGTCAAGAACTGGTTTCTACTGAGGCCTCTTCTCTTCCTTTTAGGGTCTATTTTCTCACTGTGCTCTTATACATCCTGTCTTCTGTGCACACTGGGAAAGAAAGAGAGGTATCCAGTGTCTCTTCTTTTTTCTTTTAAGGACACCAGTTCTATTAAGTAGATGTAACTTTCACGCCCTCAGTAACCATATTAGCCTCTCTTAAAGCACTATTTGCAAATAGAGTCCCTTTGAGGATTAAGGCTTTGACCTGTGAGTTTCGGAAGAGCACATTTGAATCCGTAACAGTCACTGCATCCCGGGAGAGTATCCAGGGGCTTTTAATTATAAGCAATAGAAACTGACCATGACTGATTTTGAATAATGGCTTCTATGTATAGGATGTGAGAAACAAGCTGCTTCTCCTCGAGGTCGGTCCCCTCTTCAGTTGGTGCAGTGCATAAGCTGTGCGGTAATAACCCGTGGGCTTACTCCAGAACCTCTGAGAATTGTAGAAATGATATAAAGTCAAACTTTGGAAGGTCAAAATCACAGAGGTTCTAGAGATTTAAAAAGCAAGTAGTAAGATGCAAGGGAAAAAAATGGAAAAATGTAAATAAACTTGTTGCAAATAGAGAGGGGTGGGTGAATGGAAGGGAAGGGGGGGAAGAGGCGGGAAAGCCAAGATACATCATGTGCAGGTACAAAATAACCATGTTGATCATGATCATTATGTATACAACGTACTAATACATGTTCTTGGTAAAAATAAAAATTAAAAAAAAAAGTAGTAATAGAGAGTTTCTTCAGGTTGCTGCCCTTGGGTTGAATGAACTGCCATCATTTTCAGTCTTTGTGTTCCTCCAGTCAGCATAAAACCGAGGGGAGAAAGAGTCTGATTACTCTTGGTTCCTGAACAAATCTCTCATAAAGAGAGGTCAGGAAACTTGATCGACAGCCCTCCTGAGTCTTACGTCGGTGGGTGTGGGATGGTATCCAAAGATAAATCAAGTGCTCTTAGGAAAAACATACGGAATGGACTTCGGGCAGAAAAAATTATGAAAGCTAAAATTTCTAGCAGAGAAGAAAATGAGCCCAGGAGTCAGGCTGTGAAGGTCAGGAATCCTCTCTACCAAGTCTGCATGTGCCTTGTGACTTTGCACAAGTAATTGAAGTGAACTGCACCTCATACTCTTCATCCAGAAACAGAACAAACTCTAGATTTAGCTCATAAAAATGTTTATTTCATAAAAACACTTTAGATTAGTGCCTGTCACTCTACAGTACTCGAAAATACCATATAACATTATTTTCTGAGATTAAAATTCCTCATGATCTAATGTATATTTCTGATCTTGAAAATAATTTCCTTTGTGATCATTTTATCATATTATTGTTATTAAACATGTCATTATACTCATACCCCCACACAGGAACACATGTATGTGCACACGCAAAGTTCAACCTCATACATTCTCCCTAAATATGTCATTGGAAAATAGGCTTATCAAATTGCTTTTTCTAAAATCATAGTTGTGAAGAGTCAAACCTGGTCAAAAGTTAGAGATCAAAGCAGGTGATAAACTGCAATATTTTGAAGGCTGGGAAGAGGCAGTCGCACAGTGATGGTGGCTATTAGCAATTATTGTACAAAATTGTTTTTATCCAGCATCAGATAGAGGGAATGAACACCGAGTTAATGGGATATTTACATGATACAACATGGAAAGGCACTGCAAATGTTAGAAGAGCCTACAACTCAAGGGCAATGGAGCCATCATGGGGAAAACATGGAAAAAGAAAATAAAATGAAATTCAACTATATGACAACAAAATAGCATGTAAAATGAAATTAAATTGAAACAGCAGATTCCTAAATTATGCAATTACTACAGTGCACTTTGAAAAATTGTTACTAATGATCTTCACTCCTCTGCTGAAAGGACCGTGATACATTAATTCATGAAATAATACTAATAAAAAAAAACTACTGAGCTAGGATTTTGCACCAGGCACAGTGTTAGTCAGTGAGATGCAGCGATCAGCAAATTCGTGTCCTAGCTAGTAAATGCGCAGGTTTAATTAGGTTTGTGTTAGTACCCCGGCATCTAACATACAAGCCTGGCCCACATACAAAGCAACGGTAGCATTCTTCTTCCAACAATAAATAGATAAGCAGAGGACAGTCTCTACAAGGGAAATTGGTAATAGCGCATATTTAATGAGATCAAAGATGTGCCAGACATTATTTTCAGGGCTTCGACAACATCTCCAGTAATCCTCGAATGGGTGATGGGACATTGCCACCACGTTACATGGGAGGAAAGTGAAAGCAGGAGTTCATGTCTCTTCTAGTAGCACAGCAATGGTAAGTAGGAGAGCTGAGATTCCAAACAGGTTTGTCTGGCTTAGTACTTTGTCAGTATTTTAAAGTTTTTGGAGACAAAACACATCTGAGAGGTGCTTCACTGTATTTAAGTCAGTGACTCTCACCCATTTGTTTAATGAAAAAATAACTACAACACATTTTTATAACAAAGTAATAAGACAATAACAATAGTTAATACAACATGTATTGTCATCTCCAAAGTAGTTACTCAGACTATAAGACATAAACCAAAAAGCACACAAATGATCTTGATTCACACAAGCATATCTGAAAACTATACATTTACACACATATATCAAACTACCTTCAACTAGAAGTCAGCATTAGTGATTATCTCATGGCTCATTTTCATGTTAGTATTTTAGTTAAATTATACTGAACATGGTCACTCTTTCTTTTTCCAAGCTAAACTCACCTTTGTGGAGTACATGAGAAACATTTATAACCAGTATTTCAATCAGTTCTGACAACAACTCTATAAAACAGATGGTAGATAAGGTAAGAGAAAAGATGTTTTAATTTATCCTTCTATGCAGATTTGTAAACAGAGATTTAATAAGGTCAATTGACTGATCCAAGGGCACAGAAAGAATTAAAAAAAAAAAAAAAAAACAAAGAGTTTTGAAATCATCATTTGTACTGCAGCTTCCCTAGTGCCTTTTCCTAATCTTGGTGCACAAAAAATTTCATTCATCTGAGGGAGGTTTGTTTCCCTCCCTGTGACTTGTTCACATCTACTTGTGAAATGCAAAGAAGTACTTCAAAGACACTAAGACTCATCCTAAAGTGTCTAAGTAAGTGTGTGAATGCCACTTTCTGAAGTAACCTATAAACGCTGAAGGTATTAGACAAGAACAGACCTCAGAAAAATAGTCTGAAATCAACAACCAGAACTGTTCTAAAAATCAGTATCGCAAAGGAGACAAATGGCAGAAAACCGAGGACAAATTAGATTTGTACACACAACATAATGCGGTGCCCACAAGAGCAGTGATTTTCAGAGATTCATAGAAAGAGACCTTTGTGCTGGGATGGGACAGCAATAGCCTTTTTCTACAAAGCTCTGGGGAGCCCGTCTGGCAACAGTGTCTGAGGAAGTACAGTCTCATCAAGACCACAGCAGACAGCAACAGAAATGACTGAGGAGTGGCAACGCCAATTTCCAAGTTAGGTTTAAGGAACTTACGTAATGATGAAGAGACCTCTGATTCTCAGCAGTAGAACCGTTTCTCCATAGAAAGATGTTATTTAGTCTAGTTTTTTGGGGGGCTTATAAAAGCAAACCCATTGACTGCTAAAATTCAGAACTAAAGGAACCCAAAGAGGTTACCTCCACTCCTCTAAGAATGATATTCGAAATATATAAAAATTAAAATTGTGCCTTAACTTTTTAACTAAGCCTTAGCCACAAAGATTTCTGTCCATTTATTCATTCATCTAATGAACTTTCATCGGGTAACTGCTGTGTGTTACACACTGAATTAGGGTCTGTATACAAAACTAAGACTTCACATCTGCACTTGAGGAATTCATTTCTAATTAACAAAGGAGTTGTAAACAATTTTTTTTAACAGCTGATGTGTATCTTAAAATGCACTTATCTCTCTGATAATGACAGTAGGCATAAAGAGGAGGGGCAAGTGATAAATTATCTCAGAATGGCATGGGAAAATGACATTTTACTTTTTAAACATTTTCTTTCATTTGGCTTTATAAAATTATGAAATTTTATAAAATTAAATATTGGCTTCATAAAATTAAGTTCTTAGGTTATTATAAACTCTTCACAGCATTTTTGCATCTACAGAATATGCAGCAGAATGAAAGTGTTTACAGTCGTTGGCAGGAGGAGTGTGGGATGGGCACAGGGCCAGGCTGGCCGGACTTAACTCAGGCCAGTCCCTACGGAGGTCTGCGGCAGACCCACCAATCACAGAGGACGGGCACATTCCTCCCTCCAGCGGCTGAGAAGATCTGGGTCCTGATTTAAACTCTACTCACAAAATCCATAATTTATCTTACATTCAAAGAACACTAGGACTTGTTTCTATGTTGTGCATTCTTTAAGAGTAGAGATAGCTCTTCTAGCCAAACTTTGGAAGAGTGGCTCATTCATAGTAAAACTGACAAGAGCTCACTGAAACGGGTGTGGCATGTGCCCCTTGCTGGGCCTTCTCATGGGGTGAACCTGAGCCCAGCATTGTGAGTCAGCATTTTACTGGTACTGGGTGGTCAGCATGCCAACACTTCCCTGGAATGGTGGTGTATTCACTGTGTACAACCCTTTCGTTATCCTTTCCACACAAACCCTGAAATGAATGCAGCACTAAGTTAGTTCTAATAATAGCAAGTATCTTCAAGTATCTGTTTAATAGTGTCGTATGCAACACATGTCAGTCACTGTTCCAATTTGCATGCACGTAATCTGTTTTATACTGAGTATGAATTTATGTGGAATATATGATTACCCTTCATTTTATAGAAAAGTGAGGAAATTATTGCTTAGGTAACCTGCTCCAGATCACACAGCAGGGCTTGAAGGAGCCAGTCCTGGCATCCGGTGTCTGGTTAGGGAGTCTGAACGCTTTATTACTGTGTTACCCGTGCATCAGAACTATGTCTGCTTCCTTGACAGAGAGTGGCAGGAGACCAGGCGCCTGCTAATGGGGTATATGCGCTTGTTAAACAAAATAGTTTCTGGTACAAGTTTAATTAATCAACAACCCTCTTAAGCCCATTTCCTAGATCCCTACATTAACTATTAAGAAAGGAACAAGGAGCTTTAGATTTGATAAGGCCACTGTGGCCCGAAATTGGAACAATCTTTGGCCCTCACTTATTTGCATTAATGTTTTGCTTAATGGATCAGCTAAGAGCCAAGTTCTTCAAGCACCTGAAATGAATACATTACACAGCGCGGAAAATGAAGAAGAAGATATGGGATGAATCCAGAGAAAGCCCTTGATGAGGATTTATCCTAGATTATTCAGGCTGCTAAAACAAAAATAACATAAACTTGGCAGCTTGTCAACTACAAATACTTATTTTTCACAGTTCTAGAGGCTAGGAAAAGCCTACCTGAAGGCCCTGACACATATGGTGCCTGCCAAGGCCCCTCCCATCACTGTGGCTTCCCTTTGGTGTGTCCTGTTGTGCTCAAAGAAGCATGGCAGATTCTGGGGTCTCTTACAAAGGTTCTGATCTCACTCTCGTGGGATCTACTTTCACAACCAAATCGACTCCCAAGGGTCCTACTTTCTAATACACATTCAGAATACTGTCACGTTGGGTATTAAGTTTCAGAGCTGAATTTGGGGGAAACTAGCATTCAGACAAAAAAAGGTATCAAGAGAGGAGTCAGGAAAACAGAGGGGGATTTTGAATTCAATGATAATGGATTGAGACACAGACTGGTAACCAAACAGGACATGAAGGAAAGCATAAAATGATTAACAAGAAGGAAAGTATGAAGAAATCACTGCAAAAGTTACAGCTGTGGCCCAAGGAGAGGCCGTCCATTCTTACTCCTCCTTTCATCAGCTTAAGGACAGTAAAAGATTGCTACTTTTACTGTCCCTTTCAAACATTTCTCTAAGTGTGATAACACAGAGTGTGCAGATTTACATGTGTTAGTTCCATCAACAGTCCTACACGGTAGATATTAATGCTATCTCCATTGTAAGGTGGGAAAACTGAGATCCACAGTGATGAAATAATGTCAAGAAGTAGAAATAATTTCAAATACTTGAGAGCACTGAGGTGCCATGTGATAAAGGGTTTAAATCTAGGTGTTTTGCTAGATTCCTTTCTCTCTCCACACACAAAAGTTAATTTAAAATAGACCTAAAACTCAACAGTAAAACCTAAAATTGTGAAATTTAAAAAAAAACAAACCTGGGGGAAACACTTCAAGGCAGTGCTATAAGCATGAATTTTCAGATAGGACTTCAAGGCACAGGCAACCAAAGCAAATACAGACAAATACGATTATATCAAACTAAGCACCTTAAGGACAACAAAGGAAGTAGAAGAAAAAAGAATCAACCTGCATAATGGTAAAAAATACTTCCAAAATACTCATCTGACCAAGAAATGATATCAGAAAATATAAAGAACTCAAAAGGCTGACCATCCAAAAATTTTTTTTAAATGGACTAAAAATTCTAAACAGATACTTTTACAAAGAACACATAACGAATGACCAACAAGTACATGAAAAAATGCTCAATGTCACTAATCATCAGAGAAACGCAAATTACCACCACAGCAATATACCTTACCTATCATGATCTGAGCTTGATGGCTATCATCTGAAGAACAAAATACAAATGCTGTCAAGAATGTGGAGAAAAAGGAACTCTTACATGGTTGGTGGAAACGCAAATTAGTAGAACCATTATGTAAAACAGTATGAGCATTCCTAAAAAACTAAAATTAGAACTACTACCATATGATTCCACCAATAAGTATGTATCCAAAAAAATGAAATCATGATACTGAAAAGATATTTGCACTTCCATATCTGTTACCACTTTCTATTAGATAAAAACTATTAAATAAATCCAGGTGCCCTTCAGTAGATGAATGGGAAAAGAAAATATTGTATATTTACCTAATGGAATATTATTCAGACATTGTCCTGTAATTGGTACTGAGGTTATTATGTTGAGTGAAATAAGAGAGACAAATATCACATGTTCTCACTCATTTGTGGAAACAAGTCAGTCTTCTAGAAGAACAGAACAATTGTCACTAGAAACTGGGAAGGTGGTTGTATAAAGAAGTTCAATAAGGGTGATAAAACACAAGCGCTAATGGATTACTTGCAGTTTTTCTATACCAGAGTAAGGTTACTGTTGGTTAAAAGACTCTTTAGTATATTTCAAAATACTGAAAGAGTACAAAATTTCCATCACATACAAATGGTTAATGGTCAGAGAGATGAAAATACTAATTACCTCGATTTGGTTATTACACATTATATACATGTATTAAATTACTATAATGTACTCCCTAAAGATGCATGAATATTGTGTCTGATAAAAGTAAAATAAAACAGAAAAGTTAGATGCTTTCATTTCCAGAATATATATATCTTTAGCTATCATTATATATTCTAGGTAGAATATATGAGTTGTTTCCCAGAATCTTTTTATTAGTATACGTTGGTAGCAGGTACATATGACAGAAAAAAAAAGCTTTCTCTTACTACAGCAGAAGCAGTATGAAATATTCTATCATCCTTTACCAAAACCATAACATTATACAGTAATTTTATGATCTAGTTATCCCTTCATCTTTTGAATACATTTATTATCTCCAGCCACAGTTCTATGTTAGAATCTGAGATTACTCTGGCACAAATTTTAAAAACACTTTAAGGCATGTGTGAACAGTCCTTGTCACATGAAGACGGTCCCTCTTGAGGATCTTATCTAAATGTCTTATGCTCAAGAAATATGCAAACAAATTTAAAAGACCTAATCCTGGGTCTGTTTAACATCAGTAGCAATCAACTCTACTAAATTTTGACACTACTTACCATTTTTTCCCCTTACTTTCTATGTCCCACACATAGTAAGCCCCGGTGCTCACAGGTGGGGGTTATCGGAGGTGGCTGGATCTAGGGTGTGTGATATTTGGATTAAGGGTGTGTGGCACTGGATTAGTCCACTAATTAGTTTTCAGAGTTTTGGGTGTGGATAATGGGAAGGTCCAAACATGTAGCCTGGATAGGATCAAGGGGAAAGGGAAGCTTGCTGTTTGCTGCTTTGCTGCCTCCTGCATGCCACCGTGGACTGTTTCTCCTCTGCCATTCTCCCTGCCATGCCCCCCTTCCCTGGAGCCAGAGGACTATGGACTGAAACCTCTACAAACTGTAAGCCAAAATAACCTCTCCTCCTTTAACTTGTGGGTGTCAGGTGTTTTGTCTCATCAGCAGTGAGAAAAGTAACTAAGACCCTAACCCTCTTTCTTCCTTAACCACATCATGTTGTTGTCTCTGTATGTAACTCTTCTTCCCCCATGATCTCCTCTCCAAGCCATCTCGTTCCTACCTTCAGGGTGCCAGCTTCCTGACAACCCTGACTAGGAAAGCGCCCCCACTTTGATATTTCTGTAGACTCCTCGTTAACTCTGAATATAAATGTAATTGTTAAAATATTCATGTGAACATTATTTAAGGCATTTCCTTACTGACGCCTACATATTTAAGAAATGAGCAGACACCATACCTGTCCCAATGAGCCCCTTACCTCCTCAGCCATAGAACAAAGTGGAACACAAAATTTCAAAGATATTAAGAACTCAAGAAATACTAATTAATTAAATGAATTAAGAAAAAAAATAAAGAGATTATTTGTTACTTTGTATAGGACACAGGTACAGCAATGCTAAGTTTTCATATCACTGCTCTTGTAATATGAGTAGACTTTAGATTTTATTTGTTATTTTCTTTGTCTGGCGAAAGACCTTCCGAGCTCTCATTGCTACACTTGACACTTGTTGATTTTTCAGTATTGTTCCTCAAATAAAACATAACCAAAAGTGAATTTATCTTTTCCATTAAAAAAAATCACTCTCATTAATTTTTCTTTTAAATTTTAAATCTATTCCTTTGTGGGCTTTTCAAAACAAATCAACTGGTATATCAGTTGATAGTAACCCCAGAAATTTTGCCTTTGCCTCACCCAATAATCTCTTTTTCATAAATCATAAGTCGATCCATAATAATGTGGGGGAAAATCTGCATTATCATTAAACAAATGTGTAGCTATTATCACATATATTAGGAAATATTCCTCCCAAAGTCATTTGTACATAAGAAACTAAAATAAAACTTACTTACATATTTTAGAGTAGAAGAAATTGCTCAATATGTTTTGGACTGAAATGTTCCTACAAAACTCTAGATGCTCTGATATTATGGTGTGTGTGTTTGCTCTAAGGAAAGGAAGAAGCATATAAAATAAGGAAGAAGAGGACTCCTACATCCCAAGCCATGGACATTGACACAACTGTTTTTATAAGCAAATGCTACCAAAATAAATGCATTTCTTACCTTTGTATAACAGCTGGAAAAACTAATGAATTTAGTTAAAGAATATTTTGGAATTGTTGCATTTGAGCAGGAGATCAGAGTTCAGGTGGAATAGAGTACAGTCATTGTTTTCATCTCTACCATGCTTCTTTTGATACAGAGTTTCAATGTGAGTTAATACAATGAAAATACAAGAATTTCAAAAAATATTTGACACGTACATGATAAAGTTGCCCTAAGTGTTTCTATCAGTTTTAAAACTCCATCATATTACTTTGTAACAAAACAATGGTTTCTGAATTGATGATGCAAAAGAAATAGCAAGAATTGCTCCGGGAATGGATTTCTTGTTTTTTTAAAAATGAAGATTTATTATGTTAAGGCTGTCATTCTGTGTTGCCCAGGAAAACACAAATCATAAAGAAGATGCCAAGATCTTTAAAAACAGTGTTGGAAAGGTATATGCAGTGAATAGTTGTATTAGCAAAATAGTCTGAAATTACAAATGTGTCCATGTTTTACAGTCATTTTGTTTTAAAAATATTTCAATAAAAAATTTTAATAAGATTTTTTTAAGTAATTAAAATTTAGCGAGTTGGAGGTTTAGCTCTATGGCAGAACATTGCCTATCACGCCTAAGACCTGGGTGCAATTCCTAACACTGCAAAAAAAATTCAGTGATTTATAAGAATAGAACAGAGAATGCCATATTTTATATACATTCATGATTTTTTTACATGTTGCAACATTTTATCTGTATCTATATTTAGATTTGTGCATATATAATTAATTTCTCTAGACAATTTAAGTACAAGCTGACAAAATATGCCCCTTTACTATTTAATACTTCAGAGGGTTTTCTTAAAGCAAGAATGGGAATTTTCAGTGTAAGAGAAGATGGACTAAGATTTACAGGAGCCTGAATACATCTATAAATTCCAAATAGAAAATAATAAGCAACTATCTGAGAATTCTGAAAATTGAAACCATAATACACAGTCAAAGGCTGGCAAGTCAAAGCCAATGACCAGCCTCAGCCTCAGCACGTTTTCTGAGTCTCCTCCCACCCCTTATTTACTTCCCAACCTTTACCCAAGGAAGACTCAGTAGCTCTATTTATGGAAATGTGCAGTGTAAAATAGCAAAACTTTGAGGGACATCTCCTGTTTCTAGCCATCGAGTGAGTCTTCTCCTTCTTGCTTCCTCTTTGTCCTTGCTGCAAGGCCATCCCACTGTAGAGTTGCTGCTTTAAAGTGTGGAGGAGTCATGGAGTATGGAATCCCAAAGTCCAACCCACGCTCTGGCCGGATGAACCAACAGGAGGAGTCCCTGCTGGCTGAAGAATGTATCACGTGGGATTCCTAAATCTTTTTTCTCTCTCTTTTCTTTCACAGTATTTCCTGATAGTAACCCTCATCAAATCTTACAACTTAACAGGCTAACATTCTGGATGAGGCCTGTTTCTGGCCTAAGGAACTGAGACTGCAGAAGTTAGAGATTTACAACTGAAGTCTACTAGAGAAAGGAATCCCATAATTGTGTGTATGAACCAACACAAACCTTGGACAGAGTGCAGCAACTTGGGTGTGTGAAGAAGAGGTTCACAAAGTGCAGTGAAGGCTTCGGGAACCACTGTGAGTCCTAGGAACCCCTAAACATGTCACAGAGGCTGTGGCACCCAAGTGGCAGTTACAGCACAGCTGTCAAAAGGCAGGGAAGAAAGTGTCCTGAATTCAGCTAGGTGGGCTGACTATAAACCACCACAGAAACAGCAGCAGCAACAACAAAGCAAGCCTCTCCAAAGGATTTTAACAAAATACATATTTTTGTAACAATTCTCAATCCAAATTTATTGGCCATAACAAGACCTAGGAGAATATGACCTATGAAATGACCAATTCTCAAGGGAAAAGACCACTGAGAAAGGACAACTCTGAGATAACTCACCTGTGGGAATTTTCACACAGTCTTTAAAGCAGCTACCAGAACCAAGAGGTGAAATGTGAACTAAGCACCCCTAAAATGAAGGGATAGTAGTTTTCAGGAAACAAATGGAAATGCTAGAAGAACAAGCTGGCAATTTTAAAACATAAAAGTATATTACCTAAAATAGAAAATTTACTACATAGGCTTTAAAGTAGAGTAGTGCTAACAGAGGGGAAAGTCAGTAATAGTAAACACAGATCAACAAAATTTATCCAATTTGAGGAATAGAGAGGTAAAATACTTTTTTAAGAAAAAAATATCAAAGCCTCAGAGACTTGTGGGACAATAACAAAAGGCTTATCATTTATTTCATATGACACCAAAAAGGAAAGAAAAGAGATGTTGGTGAAAAAAAGTGGTTTCTAAAGACTTCCTAAATTTAGGTAAATATATTAAAAATATTAGAGATTTGGGAAGCTTATAAAAAAAAAAACTGGATAAACATAAGAAAAAATATCCAGCTAGATTACAATTAAACTATCTAAAATCAAAACTAAAGAAAAAAGCATTTTAATCCTTTGCATATAAAGGCAAATGAGGTATGAATGGGGTAACTGGAAAGGAAAGAATAATGTAGGAAGAATCCTGAAAATGCTGATGGAACAGAAATGAGCAGCACAGAATTCATTATCCAGCAAAATATTTGCCATTAAGGATGATGAAATAAAGACATTAAGGTAAACAGAAACTAAACAAAATTGTTGTCAGTGATCTTGGCTCTTTAAGAAAAAATGCTAGTGAAAGTCCTTTAGGCTGAGGGAAAATGACACCAAAGGTAAACTATCAGCTTCATGAATGAAGAAGAACAAGAAGCACAGGAAACATTTGAGTAAATATGTTCTTTAAACTATATATGAAAAGACTCGTTATGTTCTTTAAACTATACATGAAAAGTGAAATGGAAACTTACATCATTTCACAGGGTTTTCTATATATAAAGATGAATACATAGACCGATAACATAAGGAGGAGAATAAAGGAAGATTTTAAAAGATCTTTTTATAACCACAGTACTGTTACAAAATCAGCAAAATTATCATTGCTAATATGCTTTTATTTAACTTGCAATCTGTATTTCAATTTCACTAATTATTACCATACTATTTAGTGAGACATTTCTTTACAGTGCAAGATCTACGTAAAGATTACATGTTGCCTTTAATAATGTTTCTTTAATGTCTGGTAGTCTGGAAAAATTCCTTTGCTTTACTTTGTATTTCATAACATTAATGGTTTGAAGGAGATTGGTCAATTGTTAGAAGACTGCTCCTCAGTTCATTTTTGTCTGATGTCTCTTCATAATTAGATTCAAATTATGCATTCCCAGCTGCTGGAATACTACATAAACAATATGGTGATCTTCAAATTATATCCCATTTGGAGGCGCTCAAGGTCTATCTGTCCTTCATTGGTGATGTTGATTTTGATCACAAAGACAGAATGTTCCCCACATTCTCCACTGTATAACTACTATTTATGCTTTGCAATTAATAAGCAATATATGGTCAGGCAGTTTGAAATTAGGCAGTTTGATTTCCACCAAATTTTATTAACTAGATTTAATACCCATAAATGATCCTTGAAATCTTTGGGATTTCAAAATGATTTTGCAACTTTACTATTCTTTGTATGTTAGTCAGCATTCTGTTTTAAGAAAGAAGAATTTATCTAACCTACCTAGCTAAAGAGCTTCTATTTTATTCAAAAATTATGATCCTGAACTTTATTTGATGTGTAATATGAACTAAATTTGGTCAACCAGAGCCCCTTCAGTCTTTCTTGAGTCCCCATACTTTTGAATAGTTCTTATAACGTGAAAGGAACTTCTAAGTTTATCTTGGACAGTCTCTGCCCAATCCTGAAAAGAGCCATTTCTCCAAGATCTCTGCTACCTTACAGTGGTAAATGGTTTGTATGAACCAAGATTTTGATGCAAAATACACCATTTATCTTGGGCATTATGGTTTTTCAGTGGAAAGAGACAAGCTACATTTATGGGATATTAGTTTAGTTTTGTTTATTTCCCTATCTTGAGTTTAATCAAAATATTGCTCTCTATTAGTCAATTGAATTTGTGGTAAAATTGACAATTAAAGACTATATATATAGTACACAAGTTCATCATTTTATATATATATATATATATATAAATGAACTAATCACTGCAATCAAGATAATTAACATAGTCATAATTTTACATAGTCAGTATTTTCTTGTGTGTGTGTGTGTGCATATGTGGTGACAATGCTTAAGATCTACTCTCTTAGAAAATTTCAAGTGTGTAATATATTCACATACAGTGCCTTACGTTAGAGCTCCAGAAATTATCCTGTAAAATTGAAACATTACAGCCTTTGACAACCATCTCTCCTCTCTCTCCTCCAACCTCTGGCAAATACTATTCTATTCCCTGCTTTTATTAGTTTGACTATTTTATATTGCACCTATAAGTGAGAAGAAGGTATACTTCCGATCAGTTTGCTATTACCCAGACACCCAAATCAGACAGAATACCACAAATGAAGCAAATTGTATACTCATATCACTAATGAACATAGATTCAGAAATCTTTAAGAAAATACTAGCAAACAACTCAATAGCACATTAAGGACCATACATCTTTAGTATCACAAAGATTTTAAAACTAAACATACTTGTATATGACCATTGGGTCAAAGAGAAAATCAAAAGCAAATATAAGAAGTATTTCCAGTTAAATAAACAAAAGCACAAATTACCTGAACAAAGGGGATGCAGAAAAAGTAGTATTAAGAGGGAAATTTATAGCAATAAACACCTGCCTTAAAAAAGCAGCAAAAAAAAGCATAATCTAAAATAAACAGTCTGACCCCACACTTTAGATACTATAACAAGAAGAAAGAAACTAAACCGAAATTCAGCAGAGTGAAGATTTTAAGAAATTGAATCAAACAGAGTAAAAATAACAGGAAAAAATCAAAGCTAAGATTTTGTTTTTGAAAAGTAAATAAAATTCACAAACTGTTACCTAGATTAACTAAAGGAAAATAGCAGCAAGACTCAAATAAGTAATATCAGAAATGAAAGAGGAGACATTACAAGACATCTCAGAAATAAAGGATCCCAATGGGCTTCTACAAACAATTACATCAGAAAATTAGATAATGTAGAAGAAATGGATACAATTTTTAGAAGCAACCTACCAAAGCCGAATCAAGAAGAAATAAAAAGTGTTCATGGATCAAGGACAAATTAGGAGACTGAATCAGTTGTCAAAAACCTGTCAACAGAGATAGCTTTATGTGAGAATTCTGTTACATCCTGAAAGAGCATCAGTTCTTTTTAAACTCTTCCAAGAAATATAACCAGAAGGAATACTTCCAAATTCATTTTATGAAATCGACAGCATTCTGATACCAAACTCTAGCTATTTTTATACATTTAATTTTCCCTGTTGACTTGACCAGCTCCAGAAAAAAATTGCTGTGGTATTTTTATTGATATTACAGTAAGTTAATACATTATCCTAGGGAGAATTTATATTTTGATCCTATATTAAAGTTTAAAGATGTATTTTTATTTCATTTTACTTTGTGAAATTCCAGTGTTTTACATTACCATTTTATGTTGTTTATTCTCGAGTAGTAGTTTATCATATTATTACTACAATGAAGTTTTTTCCATTTGTTTGATCACCTGCAGACTTGGTTTTGATAGTTTTGAGAGGTACTGGATAGGCATTATGTAGTGTCTTAGCTAGTTTTCTGTGATTGCTGGGACAAAATACTAGGCACCCAAAGTTAAGGGAAGAAAGGTTTATTTGGCTCACAGTTTGTAGAGGTTTCAGTCCACAATCAGCTGGGTCTGGGGCAGGGTGGCATGGCAGACAGGCAGAAGGCAGCCAGGTAAGCAAGGAATGAAAGCAAGGGGTGAGAACAAGCTTCTTCCTGTATTTTATATTTTATCCAGGCTACCTGGCTTTAGGGTGGGCAGTACTCCCACCCTTAATCCTAATATCCTTAATCCTACCGTCACATCCTTGATCCCAGCAGAACCATGCCAAAGCAATCAGTGGGCTGATTTAGTAATCACACACTCTAGATCCAGCTACCTCTTAACCACATGAGGCTTTGGGGTGACATCTAGACACCAATCATAACATGTAGGATGCTCTTCTACTGGAATTTGATGTTTTTCTATGTTTAGATTGGAATTTTGAGTTTTTTGGAAGGAGGATTATAGAGATGGTGTGTCATTTTTATCAACTCATACCATATCAAAATGAACTATTGTTGATATTAACTCAATTACATCCTGAAGTAGTGCTGATCAGGCTTCTCCACTCTGCGTTACCCACACAGTACTCTTCAACAGAGAACTGCTGAAGAAATGGGGATTTATATTCCCTGCCCTTGAAAGCTGAACATCAATATAAATTATTCAGAATTCTTCCACATAAGAGTCATGAATCTCCCCTAGTTATGTATATATGCATGGATACATGGCTATTTAATTTATACTTTGCATTATAATCCAACACTACTCCATCATGTTACTCAAACTGTTTCAACCTTGACCACTGGGACTTATTTAAAGTTGGCTCTAACAGAGTGAATATAACAAAGGTACCCTTTCTGGCACTTTATAATGCTCCAGGAATTTCATGTATTTCCTTTCCTCGTCCTAGAATGGGTAATTTTTCCAAGGATCTTTATTTCCTTTTATTGGAAAATCATTCAAAACCAAATTCCTGACCCTTAGATATGTAATGCTTTCAGGGTATCATTGCTTCTAGCCCTTTCAGCAGGCAAAGCACAGAGATACATAGAAGTGTGAATCAATTTCAAAAGAAAACAACTGAAAGTAAAGTTGTACATTAATTAGTTCGAAAAATACAAATTATGAGATTACAAGGTATCATATTTTTTTTTAAGGTATCATATTTTAATAGTTTCTGGTTGCAAAAAAAATGTTATCTGTCTGTATCAGTATTTTCTTTTTTTTTTGTATCAGTATTTTCATAATGCTGTTCAGCCAAAAGAAAATGTAAACTGTAACTATGTACTGAGACTAATATAATCCTGAAATTTAATCCATAAAACTTAATCCATAACCATAACTTTTCAAATGACTGGACTTATTAAATGAATATAGTAATGCAACTGAATTTGAACTTAGGAAGTAAATGATAAATAAAAATCCATTTGTAGCTTTTCATAAATTACATTTTTGTGTGAGATTTTATCTGACCATGGTTATGATGTTTGAAAAAAAAAAAATCAAACATCATGTGTTTTCAAACATGTTTAAAAAATGTTTGAAAACACATGATCAACAAAATATCTTTAATGATTTTGGACTCATGAAAGGTCTTTTTTAACATTTTATTTTATTTATATTTTCTCTCTCTCTGAAGAATACTGAAAATAAAAATTCTAGCTATAATTTTAAAATATTTAAATGGTTAGAGGTATGGAATGTGAATATGATACAAGCTGTATTTTTAATTTCCGTTATGTGGAATTTACCCAGAATCCTTGTGAAAATATTATTCGATTTTTTGTTTGTTCTATTGATCTTATCACTTAATTTGACTGAAAACTCCACACACTGGACATAGAATTTTCTCAAAGCCAAAGTATTAAAAAAAAAAAAAAGCCAAAGTATTTAAAATGTATTTAATAGTGTAGAAGTAAATGCTTGTAAGACAATCTCATTTTTTTTTTCTCCAGGTCAACTTACCCGAAGTTCACTATTGTTTTTGCATATAGAAATAATATTTACCACTCTTTACCACATTTTCATGGAATCCACTAGGAAGGCACATCTTCCTCTTAATATTCCTGCATATCTACATCAGCAGTCTCAAGCTATGACAGAATATGGGTCCTCAGAACCACCTTATGCCATGAGGATATACAGCATTTAGGTCCCCGATTTACCAGGATCCTTGAAGTTTGAATAACAGCACAAAGAGAGCTCTAAGAAAAATTTACAGCAGACAAATTAGTCTTAAAGTCCAGATTGTACCTATTATGTAGTCTGTGGGGAAATTCAAAACAGAAGAGGAACAGTAACAGAGGTCAGAGAGAGGGGAAACTGACCACGGTAAATTCTTAGCCCTAGCACTATCATTAAAACCTCCCCTCTGCTGAAGAGGGGAGATTAATTTCCTTGGCTCTCTGACCATCTCTTGTGTAAACCGTTCCTCACTAGCCGCCCTCCAACAAAGGTCAAAATAATTTGTCTGTTGTTCCTGATATCCATCCTTCTCTTCTTTCTATTCCTAGGAAATAAAGGAGAAATGGAGTCAGGCTCCTGTTTTTCCTAGAAGATCTCACACTGGCTTTAGACCGTTGCTTTAAAAACAGAAAGTCAGTGCAAAGTGCTTCTGCTTCCCAAGTAGTACTTGGAAAAGGAAATGGAGGATGTGAGGTGAGATATTTTCACACTCTCAACATAATATTTTCAGCCAGGTTCCCAAAGCTCTCTGACTCACCTGAATTCAGTAAGCATGTTTATTTGATTAAAACGATCTGGAACCACACTTATTAAAAAGGCTTCCCCATCATCCCTGTTAAATACTTTTCCTCCTTTGCCATTAGCTTAAGTGGCAAGGAATTTTTTGCTAGCAAGGTCTGTACTTTAGGGACATCAATCTTTTCCATTTTTAAAAAACAGTTACTCCTTGAAATTGTTTTCAGCATTACATATTCAGTCTTCTGATTAAAGAATGTTTACTTTCAGTGTGGGATCTGTAATCACAAACAATGCCCAATAGGAAAAGTGCATGTAAAATTCTCTAAGGAAATGGCCATCAGATGTACTTACTTCCTATAATCAGTCAGCTGTCACTGCTCTTGTTCTCCCTCTTCTAACCCCAATTCCAGCTCAGGCTATTGGCACTTGCTAGAATTCTCTTCTCTCTTTTTCCTGCTTTAGGTACAAGATCATTTCTGAACTGTTCGCAAATATGGCCCTGTTGATACTAAGCCAAATCTTTGTGTCTTGGCCAGTAGGATGTGAAATATAGAGTTAATTAATATCTTGCCAAACATGTATTTGTTATGTATTTATTAGTTACCAGAAAATGCTCACATCTTTCTAATGTAACTTGTAGATTAGAAGTAATGTAACTAAAATTAAATATAAAGCCAATTAAAAGGAAAGAGTGGAATTAATTATATTGCACAAATACCAGCAAAAAGTTAATCGCATTTAGAAAAATATAACTTGAAGGGAAAATTATTAACAGGAACTGAGAGATACCATATTACTGAAAGAAACAAATATGGTAGAAGGTATTAACTATACATTTATTAGACCACAAAGAAAATCTCAACATTTTTATCACAAAGTCAGTGTTCACAATGATCACAATGTAGTGAAATTAGAACACAAAACACTGACATATATAATATTTAGAAACTAAAATATTCAATTTTAATAAATCATAAACTATTGTAGATATAGACAAGAAACTACAAAATATTTAAGCCTGAAATAAAGTGAAAGCATAATCCATCAAAACTCTTGAATATAATAAAATTTTATAAGTAAAAATTGTAAATGCTAACATTTATAGTTGGTTTAACTCTCTGCTCAGACCACAGCCTTTGTCCTTAGCAGGTGTGGGCTGGGTAGAGGAACATGGCAATTGCCTTCATTTTCAGTTAATTTTGTTTGAAATTCATTGGACACTATTTTACAAGCAGCTGCACTGGTAGATGTTTGCTTTTAAGGTTCTTTCTACCTGTATTTCAGAAGGTAAAACTGGCATTCAAGGCTTTGTTTCCATAAACTGCTCCTGTCTCTCAGTTCTCTGTTCCAATAACTTATTGTGAGAGAGTTCTCAATTTATTCCACTCTCTCTGAGAAGACACTGGGGGCATGTTTTATTGCATTCTTCTCAAAGTGTATTCTGCAGACTGGTGCCACACATAAAACTCTTGTTACCAATCTGCAACCTGAGCACAGAAATGGAGAGGATGCTCATAGACACAGTAATTTCACAGGGTAAGTTTAGGTTTGCAGAAACTAATAACAAGATCACAATGAACTAGCATGTGTACACTTTTCCTGTTTCATCCGTTTTACTCTTATTAAATCTCACAAAAGGATAAACCTGCAACAGAATGCAAGCACAAGAACAAAAACTAGTGCTTCACAAGAGACAGTTTAAGTAGTGCTGCTGTATTATACCCAATAACTTTTCTGGCAATATTTCTTACTGCTTTTAAGAATTCATCATGAACAGCTGACTAGTAAGTGAAACAGCAGCTCCGAATCTGAACACTTGTAACACCATTAAAACTTGTCGGCGCACCTTGAGCTCCCTTTTCCATTCTCACGACATTCTTCATAGCCAGCATACCGCACACATGCCTTCATGCAAACAGCAAATAAGCAGTTCTGGGCATCATGCTAGGCCTGGGATCTCAAAGCAAACTGGCCAGACGCACACCATGCTTTCCCAGAGCTATAGTTTAGCAGACACAGTGCCTTCTTGCCCTTCGCATTCCAGTTTAGGGGTGGCGAGGCTAAGGACAAAGGGGGAGACATGCCTTGCTCAGGGGAAATCACAGCACACATAAACACTGTTTCTTCTGGGTGAAGTCCAACAGCTCTTGTTCCTTCTCTTAAATGTGTCCCGCAGCACTTACGTCAAGCTAAAGGACAATGTCCTTGAACATGGCATGGTATATTTTCATCAATCAGGAGTCAAAGTAGCATTTAGATTTCCAGACAATTCTGTTAGAAGGTTCTTACTCAGAACTTCAGCTACAGTGTCAACAACCACAATCACAAAATTTCTAACTGGCTCATTTTACTTGCAAAGGAAAGGTCATTTTAGTTCCTATTCATTGTTAATTTTTATCCCTTGCCTCCTTAGGAAATCTTATACTAATAATATGCCAAAAAATATTTTATACCTCCCAGGAAAACTTTGTTCTTTTGTGGCTACTGAAGGACTGCTTAGGAAAGAAAATAAAGTAGATAACTAAGTGCAAAACATTCATTAAAGTGTTCTTCAAACATATTTTGTGTGGAAAAAATGATTTTGCTATAGAGAATGATTGGTATGTCAAAAATTTCATTTCAGGCAATGATTTTGTTATTAGAATAAGCCTCAGCTGTCTACATGTTGGTTTTGTTCAGAAGATGTAACGCAAGATAAGTAAAAGAGAACTTTGGGCACCGTTATCTGTCATGCTGTACTTCTATTGTAAGTACAGATAATAACAGTTCTAATATTTTTTTTTCATTTCCTTGGGTACCGAATTTCCCTCTCACTGCACACGATGCCCTTTACACCGTGGCTGTTGCTCTAGGAGCTCAGGAGACCTGAACAAATAATCAACAGTTTGTAGCCCAGGAGGAGGAAATGCACTCTTATCTTTAAAGTCAGTCTCTTAAACATCTTGCTAGGAACAACTGAAGGGCTTCTTACAGTCCTGGACTCCTCAAGAATGAAAGTCACTTAAAATAGAGGCATCTTACACTGTGATGAATTCCCTGTGTAGGTGATCACCAAGAAGGAGAAGAAAATAAAGAGAAAGATAAGGAGAAATTAAGGAGGAGCTCTGTTCTTCCATGATCACTCCACTGTCCCTAGATAGGCAGCTCAGACCCTGATTTCCAATGATGCTTCTTTAGCCCACAACAGAAATTTAAGATCTGTATTTAGATTGCTGTTTTACAGGATTACTGCATTAGATTTTTACAGGATTTTTACAGGATTACTGCATTAGATTACCGCTTTACCAGACTCGAAATATACTCTATCAACCCTGGAATTTCCATAGGTGAGCATTTCTTGCTCTCGTTACTTAATTACCAAGTATCATTTGAAAATACGTTCTAGCATTTGAAATACAGGATTTTCATGACGGAGGAGACAGGTTGCAATAGGAAGTGTCCGAGAAGTGTCCAAACCCAAAGGTAGAAGACCAAAATGTTACTTACACCTTTTCTTGGGTCTCTTGGGCTTCTCAAACTGCAAGCAGAGGCAGCAACTGCCTCAACTACAGAGACAGTGTGGATTCAGGAGTGTCACATAAGCCAGTCGTTCTCAAACTTTACCTTGCGTCAGAATTTGTTCAAAGGTAGGCTGCTGGACCCACCCAGAGTTTCTGACTCCCTGGGTGTAAAACGGGTTCAGGTTGTTTTTATTTCAAGATACCAGGTGATGCTGATGCTGCAGGTCTGTGGAGCCCAAATTGAGAACAACTGATACAAATTAATTGCTTTTGAACTACATTCAACAATCCTGAGAGGACTGGGGAATCCAGAACATCTGACTGCGGAGAAGCCAAGAAATGTTCAGGGTAGGGGGGTGAAATTTCTCTTTTCAGGGCTTCATACCCTCATCCCTCATCCATCTCTGCTTCAAACACAGCAGCTGGGCATGTTATATTTTTATGTTTTTGCTGATATTGGGCTTATGAGAAACATTTTATTTGTATAAAGGTTTAAAATCACCGGTTTAAAAAACAAAACAAAACAAAAGCTATCTGCCAAGCCATGAATAGTGTAGTGGTGCAGGCCTATAATCCCAGAACTCTGGGAGACTGAGGCAGCAGGATCACAAGTTCAAGCCCAGCTCGGGCAGCATAGTGACTTAGGAGACCTTGTTTTAAAATAAAAAATAGAAAAGGATGAGGATTCAGCTCACTGTGAAAGCCCTTGGTTCAAGACCTACCAACTTAAAAAACAAAAAAAAAGTACCTCTCAAATGGTAAGGAACTGAAGTACACTATTTATAGAAAGTGAAATGAAGCTTATAAATTAATAAATTATCTGCTTATAATTTAATCAGTTGGAAAATCTATGCTAAGTATTATGACTTCAAAATCTGAAAGTTTCATGGATCTGTATTGTTCATCTTTATTTTCCTAAATATTGAAAAAATTCCAAATTATATTATATAGGCTATTGAGGTACCTACAGACTTATGTCTGGAAGAATCTACAGGAAGAAACAAATCTTAGTCTTATCACATGTTTAATATTAAAATATAAATCAGATTATAAATCTTAAATATACTTTGTTCTTTCTCTTTTTTTTACAGAATAATAAAAGAATAAAATGAGTTTGAATTAGGTCATTGAAAGAAATTATAAAAATCAAACTTATGAACAATTTTAATTACCATAATTCATAGAGAATAAACAAAAACTGAAAACATCACCAGTAACCAAAATAGACACAAAATCATGTGAACAATATTTGCATAGGCTGGAAAATGTTTGGTGGGATTTTCTTACCAGATATTTTTTAGCAGTTTTAATTTGCTTAGATTAACAACATGAGAATTAAAAAGTAGTGGTGATGTTGCACATATAATTATAGGTTTTATTAGTGTTTTCTGTAGAAAGAAACTAGATATTCTTGCAGGAATGGCTATTTCCATAATACAGGCAAGAAATACACAAGATGAACTTGAGGTAATTTCTTTTACCAGAAAAAGGAAAGGAAGTTTACAAAGGGCAGGTGGAGTCACAGCACACAGTGTAGACACCACCCTGGAGAGACTTCCGTGGGAAAGGCTGACGAACATTGATCACTGAAGGACTACTGAATAGAAATGACTATAATATATCACATATAAAACTATTATTCCTCCCTAGCCAATATCATTGTCTACTAGTACACAAATTCATTACATTAAAATTGAAAAGTAGGCACTGAGTTTTCTCTTGCATGGATGGCTTGCCCTGACACTGTAGAGTATACTTCTTTTTCTACTTTTACTTGGCCCAAAATAAAACTTTGCTACCATTAAAAAAAAAAACAACACTTCAAACACAATTATCTATCATTTTTGCCACTTTCTGAAGTAGTTCTGGAAGTTTTCTACTAAGTTACACTGACACAGCTACTTCAGTGTCCTGAACTGACTCAAAACTTTTACCTTTCATGGTCATTTTGACTTTATGGAAGAGCTACAAGTCACACTGTGTTGGATCCAGTGAAAAAAGTGGATGAGGACACACTGTGATTTTTTTATTTGATAAAAATTGCTGTAAACATTTGATCAAAATGGGGAGCTCAAATAAAATGGTGAATGTTTAAAAAATGTATTAGGGTAAAAGACAAATTAGCATCATCCCCCCTTCACGAAGAATGCACTTACAGCATCATTCTTGACATTACATCTTTTAATGTAACACTTATTTTTAATTTAAAAATTCACTGCATTTTTCAATCACCACTTGTACCCTATAATTTCAAAATGAGCTTTTTTCAGAATAATCAATAGTAAATAAGGGAAGATTGTTCTTTACAGAAGTTGTTCAGCTTAAAAAAGGTTCAGCTTACCTAGAAAAATCTCAAGCTAGGTAAATGGATGCATCTTGAGACCATACTCTTAAGTGAAATAAATTGGACACACATGTTTAAATACTGCATTGTTTCTCTGGTGTGAGAAACTGGAAGTGTAAATAAAGACTAAAATGTATTATACTGGGAAAGGGAAGAAAATGTCCAAATGGGACAGGGAACAAAGGAGGGGGAGGGAGAAAGGAACAGACGGACAAGAGAAAATAGGAAATGGAAGGAAAAATGGAAACAAAGCTTTTGTGAATAAGGAGGGAGGGGGGAGTGAAGGGAGGGGAGGGGAATGGGAAAAAAGAAGCAACAAGATATATCATGTAGGGGTACAAATCCCCTATGATGAATGTTATCACTATGTACATCTAAAATGCACCATTAAAATAAAATAAATTAAATAAAAATAAATGAATAAATTAACTAATTAATAAAAAAGAGGTTCAGCTTTCCATAAAATGTTCAAAAAGAATGATAGAAAAATAACCCAAAGTGAACTAATGAAACTGCAAAACAATTATTAAATAATTCTACAGGAATTAAGGAAAATGTTAATGAGCAACTTTATAGTGTAGGAATCAGGTCGATGCCACCTGTATATGCTGATTAACTTTATTATTTACTGGAAATAGAACAGCAAGGAGCTTTGTATTTCAATCTACCCTTCAAAAAGAAGTTGAAGACATCCAAGAAATATTCTTGCCAAATGTGTCTGACTATAACCTCAGATCTCCACCTCTAACTGTGAGGCAACAGACAATGAACAAAAACGTCATTACATCTGAAGAAGTGATCGACCAAATGTGGAAATTTAACAATGCTACTGGGAAAAAGAATTGGTTTCTCCAGCATAACAATGTCATGAAAAGTAGGAAGGAGGGTGTACGGTTCAGTTAAAGAGAAGACATAACTATAATGATGAGAAAAATTCAGTTGAAATTAAAATTTGATAAAACAATGGTAATCTCTTATCCTAAATTTTTGTAAACCAAGAATATTTTAACATGTACTAGTCCTAGTCCCTTTCTTGTCACTGGTATACGTCGCATAATACATGCAATTTAAAGAAGGAGAGCTTTTTTTTTTTTTTTTTTGTGGTGCCAGGGATTAGAACTCAGGGCCTTGTGCTTGCAAGGCAAGCACTCTAATCACTGAGCTAAATCCCCAGCCCCAAGAGAGCTTTATTTTGGCTCACATTTCAGTCCATAGTTGGCTGGCTTCAAGCCAGGTTGGCATGGCAGAGGGGCATGGTGGTGGGAAAGCTGCAAGCATCATGTTAGTCAAGAAGCAGAGAGAGTAAAGGGAACTATTCCCTGCCGGGCCATTCCCCCAGTTACCCGCCTCTTCCTCCTAACAGGAAGTCAACTGTAGCTCCTCCATAATCTAATCACCTCCCACAAGCTTTGCCTTTGAGGACACAAGGCTTTAGGGGGATTTTTAGATATAAACCATAACAACTAGATATTAGGTAATACTAAGAGTATATTATAATTATGTTACATGTGAGGATTATGTATGGGTGTGATTATATGATATGTAGGTTTATGTATACACACATTAGCTGTATATACCTGCCGAAGTCTTTCCTAGCAATGCCTTGATGTCTGAGGATTGCTTTTTAAACAATATAAAATTAAACAAAATTAATGGAAAAAACAAATAGCTGAAACAAGATACGTTAATGTTTGTAATTGTGAAAACTGGATATAGGTATGTAAGTTTTATTATATTCTCTACCTTGGAGTATGTTTGAAATTTCCTTCCAAAAAGTATAATAAAAAGCACAGAGAGATGAGCCACATTAATGGAAGAAATCAGAAGCATCTAGTAGAGTGGTTCTCAAACATTTTAGTCTCAAAATGTCATCCTCTTAAAAACTATTGACTCCAAAGAGCTTTTTCTTTAAAAAAAATATAAATGACATCTGTCAATATTTACCATTCTAGACATGATAACATAAATTTTTAAAAGCGTTACCATTACATTATCTTAATGTTTCATTAACAATAAAGTCAGTATATGTTAACCAAAATGACACAGTTTTGGTTAAAAAATTGTATCTTCAAAAAAATCATCAGGAGGAATGACATCGTTTTATATATTTGAAAATTTCCCAGATTTCTGGTTTAACAAAAGAAAGTTGGATTACATTATTTGTTTTGGTTTAAATATATGAAGAAAATGCAGCCTTCCATAAAAACTTATTTGGAGAAGAAATTCTTATTTAATATCTTTTTCAGATTATTTTGAATTTTCTTCTGTGATGCTACTTGGTATGCTTTTTTTTTCCCCAAGAACATGTATTGGTACATTGTAGATAAACACAATGATCACATTTATCATAATTCATTTGTACCTGTACAGGATATGTTTTGGTTCCTCCTCTTCCCCACCTCTCCTTTCCACCCCACTCCCCTACTTATTTATAATTGCTTTATTTATATTTTTCTATTTTGTTTTTCTTTTCTTTTCTCTTTCACTTTCTTCCTTTTCCCTTCTTCCCTCTCTATTTCTATTCGCATTCGAACATTGTCTTTCTTTTTCACAATATGTATTATACCTTTTTGTCCTTATTTACATTTATGGTTTCTCATACCACAGAAACAAGTCAATATGTAGTCATGTGTGTCTGATTTATTTCACTTAAAAGTATGTTCTCAAGGTGGATCCATTTACCTATAAATGTTTCAAGTTTATCTTTTTTATTGCAGAGTAGTATACTACTGTATTAAAAAAAAACACAACTTCTTTAACCATTCAATAGTTGCTGGGCATTTGGGTTGTTTCCAAGACTTAGCTATTACAAATGAAGTTGCTATAAACATGGTTGTGCATATATCGTTGTAGTTTGATGTTTTTAATTCTTCTGGGAAGATACCAAGAAGAGGTACAGCTGGGTCAATGGAATCTCTAGTTGTAGTTTTTTGAGCAATCTCCACAATGATTTCCACAACGGTTGTATCAGTCTACACTCCCACCAACAGTGGAGGAGGGTTCCTTTTTCTCTGCAGCCCTGACAGTATTTGTTATTGGTTGATTTCTTGATAATAGCCATTCTTTCTGGAGTGAGATGGAATCGTAGCATTGTTTTAATTTGCATATCTTGAATGACTAGTGATGTTGAACACTTTTGCATGTATTTATTTGCCACTTGTATTTCTTCATCTGAGAGGTATCTATTCATTTCAGAAGCCCATTTTTGGATTGGGTCTTTAAATTTGGGGTATCTGATTTTTTTTGAGGTCTTTATGTATTCTCAATGTTAGACTTTTGTCTGAGGAACAGCTGGCAAAAATTTTTCCCACTCTGTGGGTTTTCATCACACTCTGTTGGTGATTTCTTTTGCTGTGCAAAAGCATTTCAGTAGGATGTGATCCCAATTGCTGATTCTTTATATTATTTCCCATGCAGTCTGAGTTTTTTTTTCATAAAGTTCTTGCCTACACCTATGTCTTCCAGAGTTCTTCCTATTCTATCTTCCAGTAGATTTAGTATTTATGTTTTAATGTCTAGATCTCTGATCCACTTCGATTTTAGTTTAGTACATGGTGAGAGACATGTATCTAGTTTTAGTTTTCGGCATGTGGCAAGTCAATTTTTCCAGAACCATTTATTAAAGAGGCTGTCTTTCTTCCAGTGAGAGTGTTTGGCTCCTTTGTTGAAAATGAGATATTTGAGTGTGTTTGGAGTTGCTGCTGCACCTTCTAATCTGTTCCAGTGATCTTCAGGTCTTTCTTTTTCCCAGTACCATGCTCTTTTTATTACAGTAGCTGTATAGTATAATTTCAGGTCAGGGATTGTGATGTCCCCTACCTTGCCCCTATTGCACAGGTTTGTTTTTGCGATTCTTGGCCTCTTCTGTTTCCAGATGAATTTCATGATTGCTTTCTCTAGTTCTGTGAAGTATGTTACTAGTATTTTGATTGGAATTGCATTAAATCTGTCTAGTAATTTAGGAAGTATGGCCATTTTCACCATGTTGGTTATTCCTATCCAAGAACATGGAATATCTTTCCATTTTCTGATATCTTTTTCAATTGCCTTTTTTAGAGTACTGTAGTTTTCAGTGTAAAGATCTTTTACATCCTTTGTTAGATTGATTCCTAAATATTTCATTCCTTTGGATGCAATTGTGAATGGTGTAGCTTCGCTAATTTCTCTCTCAGTGAGTTTGTTTTTTGTATATAGAAATGCTACTGGTTTTTGAGTTTTGACCTTGTATCCAGCAACACAACTGAACTTGATTAATAAATCTAGAAGTCTTTTAGTGGAGTTTTTAGCATCTTCTACGTAGAGTATCATGTCATGTCATAATGATAATTTAACTTCTGTCTTTCCTGTCTTCCTTTTATTTCTTTCTCTTGCCTAATTGCTCTGGCTAATGTTTCCAGAACTATATTGAATAAGAGTGGTGATAGTGGGCATCCTTCTTTTGGTTCAGAGTTTAAAGTAAAAGCTTTCAGTTTTGACCATTTAGTATAATGTTGGCCATTGGTTTATCATAGATGGCTTTTATCATATTGACATATAGACTGTCTATTCCTAGTTTCTGTAAGGTTTTTATCATGAATGGTTGTTGGATTTTGTTGAATGACTTTTCTGCATCTACAGAGATTATCAAGTGATTTTTTTCATTGACTGTGTTGATATGGTGAATTCCATTTATTGATTTGCATATGTTGAACCATCCCTGCATCCCTGGGATGAACCCTACTTGGTTGTAGTATATAATCTTCTTAATAATTCATTACAATATGTTTGCCAGTATTTTATTGAGAATTTTTTCATCTATATTCATTCGGGAAATTGCCCTGCAGTTCTCTTTTTTGGTTGGATTCTTTTCTGGTTTTAGTATGCTTCCTTCCATGAATGATTTTGGGAATATTTTTTTCCCTTTCAATTTCATTAAAAAGTTTCAGAAGCAGTGGTATTAGATCTTCTCTAAATTTCTTATAGACTTCAGCTGTGAATCCATCAGGATCTGGGCTTTTCCTTCTTGGTAGGTTTTTAATTACCTCTTCAATTTCAATGGCTGAAAGGTCTCCCATTAGAATTATGTTAATGTTTATTTGGTTTTTCATGTCCATTAATATTTGTTCTATGTAGTTAGGTGTACTGGTATTTGGTGCATAAATATTAATGATTGTTATCTCTTCCTCTTTAAATTTTCCTTTAACAAGTATGTAGTGACCTTCTTTGTCTCTCTCGACCAGAGTTGGCTTGAAGTTCACTTTGTCTGCCATTAGTATAGCTACCCCTGCTTTTTTCTGGGTTCCTGTTGCATGGATTACTGTTTTCAATCCTTTCATTTTAAGTCTATGAATTTCTTTTTGGATTAAATGTGTTTCTTGTGTGCAGCATATTGATGGATCCTGTTTCTTGATCCATTCTGCAGGTCTGTTCCTTTTGATTGGTGAGTTGAGACCATTTACATTGATGGCTATAAGTGTTATGTATTGACTCATCTTTGTCATAGTTTTTTTTTTCTTTCTTCTTCTGTTGTTGGTTCCACTTTTCCCCTCTGTTCAACTACTTACCTTGCCTAGTGTATTCTTTTTATTAGTGTCCTTGGAATTATAGTCTCCTTTTGCCCCTTCTAGGATATCCTTCAAAATATTCTATAGAAATGGTTTGCTGGTTATGAATTTCTTCAATTGTTCTTTGTTGTAGAAGTGTCTTATTTCATTACTTCTTTTGAAAGATAGTTTGGCTGGGTACATCAATCTGAGTTGGAGATTCTTTGCTTTTAGGGCTTGAAATACCTTGTGCCAAGTTCTCCTTGACTTAAGGGTTTGTGTTGAGAAATCTGCTGTGATTACAATGGGTTTTCTTTTATAGGTGATTTGTTTCTTTTCTCTAACAGTTTTCAATATTCTGTTCTTGTGTTGAATTTCTGGAATCCTGATGAGTATATGTCTTGGTGTAGATTTATTTTGGTCATGGATAGTTGGGGCCTCACTTATCTGTGTGTAAAATTCTTTTCTCATGCTTGGGGAAGTTTTCTGTCATTACTTCTGCAATTTTTTTTCTTTTCATTATTTCCTGCTTCTTCATTCACTCCAATCACTCTTATATTATTCTTCTTTGCATCATCTTTCCTCTGCTGGATTCATTTTTCATAGTCTCTAGATTTTTTGAGAAGTCTTTCTTTTCAAGGTCATTAACTGCAGTCCTTTCTTTTAGATCTGAAATTCTGTCTTCACTTTCATGCAATCTACTGTGCATACTTTCAAGGCAATGTTTGCTCTCTTGAATATTTGTATCATGGGCTCCATTTCTTTCCTGATTTAAGTGTCCAAGTTTTCCATCATTTTCCTAAGTTCCTCTATTTTTTATCTGTTTCTATACTGAGTTCACTAAGCCAGACTTTCATTATGATCATCATCTCTTTTTTACCTTGAGCCATTATTTCTAATCTGATGTTCTCTATGGCCTCATTCATCTATTTTTTTAACTTCTGCTGCTGTCATTTCTGAGAGTTTGGTTGGGTGACAACAGATTTCCTCTATTTCATTGTCTTCTGAATTTTCTTCCGGGGGGGGCTGGGGGTCTGGGGTTGTACTTTACTTCTGTGTCTTATCATTTTTTCTCTCTCTCTCTCTATATATATATACATACACATATATATCCCTTTTATTTTGTTTTCTGCATTGATTTTATAGTTTATTTATGGTAGATAATTTTAAAACAAGTATCAAGGCATTCCTAGAAAATGTGTGTTCCTCAAAGATGTCTTCTAGGTAAAGATGGTCCTTGGCTTTTGTGTCTGTCTCAAGATCCTACCTTCTAGATTTAATAGGGATGAGAAGTTTCTATTTGTCCCAGCACTTAATTTTCTTGATACTGTACTATGTTAATGATTATGACTCCAGATAATCATAGTATTGTCATTCAAGAAAGTACGACTGATTGAAACAGGTATGACACCCTGGTTATAGTAGTACATTAGCAATAATAATAGCATCGAGCCCATTTGTGAAATTGATAGACTGTGGCAACTATAAATTTTGTACTTTAACCAGTGGAACAAAGTCTACAGTTATATAACAAAACCCAACATAAACTGGGATTTGTATACAGTGAGTTTCCTGTTAGTAGAGCGGTTTTTACCCTTTGTGTAAGGGGGTATTTAGGGAGATAGGTAGAGTTAGAGAGGTAAATGAAGAGAAATATAGCAGATGCAAGGCTGGAGGATTAAAGAAGATCACTTAGGCCTTGGGAAATTGGAGTAGACAGGATAGGAATAGTGAAGGTTGAAAATACTAGAGCAAACTTTAGAAGATCTAGACAATATTCGCTCACATGAAAAAAGAAAAGAGCACGGAGAAAAGAGAAAAAAATAAGAAGAGGCAGCTGAGGAAGGAGAGAGAGAGAGAGAAAAGGAAAAAAAGAGATATGGACAAAACAAAGGACAATGAAAGTGAAAATGTAGACAACAACAACAAAAAAAAAGAACAGAAAACTAAGGAAATAGGTAACCAGATGAAAAAGAAAAATAAAATATATATACACATATATATCCATATATCTACATATATATCTACATATATGTCTATATCTATATACAGATACATAAATACATATCTATATATAGATACATAGATACATATCTATATATTCACATAGATAGTGAAATTCCTCTGATGTCTACAGTTTTGTGTTAGTGTCCAAGCCAGAGCCCAAATCTGTGCTAAGAGTCCCACCAAATCTGCAGTGGTTAGCATTGGGTACTGTGCTGGTCTTGGCCTCCAGGTATCAAGTCTGGGGCAGAGTTTCCAATCCGCAGCTCTCTGGGAGTCCCTTGGCAGCCCGGCTACCTCTCCGTACTCTTTATGCCTCCACAGCTTTACCTCTATTGCATGGGAACAGCTGACATTCCTGGTTCTTTCACAGCCTCCTCAGATTTATGTCACTGGCACTTCTTTGTCCTCTCTCCTGGCCTCTAGCAACAGGGCAGTGCTGGTGCAGAGTGGTGCAGAGTGGTACATTCACAGATATCAGGCTGAGTTACTGCAGGGTGTAGAGGTGCTGCAAGGGTGGGGTGCAGTCAAGAAAAATTTGCCTCTGGTGAATTGCAGATTTGTGTCCTTCTCATTTTCTCAGCCAGCTGTTGAAAGCAGGACTGGGTGTAGTGGCATTGTTCTCTTTCACCAATGCCCACTGACACTGCTGCGAATCATCACCTTGCCATTGCCAGAGGTTCTAGTAGTCAATAGCTATGGCTTGGAGAAAAGAAAGAAAAAAGAAAGAAAAAAAGAAGAAACTCTTGCAGCTGTTTGGGGGAAGGGAGCAGATTCTGCAGCTTCCTCGTTGAATGTCTTCTGTGTGCTGGTGGTATAAAAAAAGAGAGAGAGAAAAGCCAGGGGTCTTCTGTTTCAAATCTTTCCCACATGACTGGAGCTTGGCTCAGCACTACAGTTTCGCAGGTCCTCAGGATTTCTTGTCAGTGTCAGCTCCTGTCTGCATACTAGCCGGCACAGAAAGCAGGTCTGAGCACACGGGCGGGTTCCCTGCTAGCTGGGGTACTCCACCATGACCACCCAGTTTAGGAAGCAGAGTCTGAGCATGCTACTGGCTACCCCCTGGCCAGGGTCGCCCCCCTGCTGGATGAGTGGGGTTTAAGCATGCCAGTTGGTTTTCCTCCAGCTGGGGTCATCTACTTGGTATGTTTTATGTTTTATTTGTTAAATATGTTTATTTCTTAAATATTACTTGAATGGTAGAATCTAAACCCATTATTATTAATTATTCCACACTCTATCACATATTCTATTTGTCTACACATGATTTTCATAATATCAAAGATTGGTATTTTGAGAAATATTGGCTCATAAAATGATACAGATTGTCCACATGTTGACAAGCTGTACTATATGTAATTTCAAAATATTAAATTTGTTAGTATTTCCAAAGATAATGGAAGATTTTTTAAGTATCGAGATGCTATCAAGCTCATGATGGTGAATACATGTTATCTAATTTCTAAATTTTTACTTGAAAATTCAGATTTTATCTTTGGCAAGAAATACTGTCAGATATTTTCTTGATATGAAGGACTCATTTACTTATTTTCAAGAAAATTTTGCTTAATATTCAAATTGGTTTATGCATTTTTGTCTGTCTCTGATTTTTCAAGGAGAAGTACTGTATTTAAAAAAAAGGATGTTCTTTCAAGGTACAGTTAAATAAGGGCATAAATGCTTTGGGGGAGGAGCAAATATCCCACTTTGTAGCCAGCAGAAATGCTTTATATGCAAATTTCCCACTTTTTTCACACAAAATATTAAATAGTGTACATGCAAGTCCAGGAATTCAATTAATAAATTTTACTGTTTCACTAAAAACATGCTTATGTGAAACTAACTGTGTGTTTAAATTCTTTTTAACTACAGGTGCATAACAGTTCTGGTAGACTTTATGTCATTGTTCTGATTATTGCACAGTAATCTGAAGTTTTACACACTGTTGCTTCTGCACTACCAGATTATAGGGCATATAGTTACAAAGGTTCTGTTAATACAAGTTCTTTTTTCCCCTCTAAAGGTGTTACACAATTTTTAAAAAATCATAATTAAAGTTGCACAAAATACAAAGAACCAAAGAAACTGATAAAATTATATACATGTACACAATACATAATAAGTACTCAGAGGTTAAATGTTAAGAAGCATTCACATGTTTTATAAATATAAAAAGAAATGAGCTACCCAAATACTCTTCCAGTCTAAATTCAAATCCTGTTTGTTTCACTCACCAATTCACTTTGAATAATTTTCTACACAAAGCTTTATGGTTTCCTTGGTAATAATATAATTAGCCTAGTAAACATAATGCATTTGTATTATAAACTGAAACATATTTTCTTGCATACTAATTAAGAACTCATTTATTATTTCTAGTCAAAATGGAATAAAGAAAGATTTGGGCTCTCAGACCCCACACCATCTGCATTCCTAATGAATACAGAAATCAAGCTGGCACACTCATAGAGACAAATTGTTTTAGAAATGTGTTTTATTTTAGCGGGCAGTGATATTATTAAATATAATATTTCAAAATATGTGTGATTTTGGGAAAATTCTTTTCTAGCACCAATTATAAAGCCATAGAAAACTATAGCTAATACAAAGATACTATGCAGTCAAAGTATTTTGTTCTTTCTTGTTAATTTAAAAGAATTAGGAACATAACAAAAATTTTTCATTATAAGTAATAACTTCATAAATGTATATTGCTTCTCTTACTCATATGCTTAGTAAAACTTGTGGGTGGATAGATTTTTAAATATGCTAGGATTTTATATTTTGTAGCTTATGTTCAGTGGTCACCCTACGTTCTTCCTTTCTTCTCTATGGTCTTGACAAACAAACAAAACAATTCAAATTCACCAACTAATGCTACCCGCCACTCTTCCCCTCATCTTGTGGAAATTACAGGCTGTCCCACAGAATCCTTGGCCTGTTCAAGTTACTTAACTGTATGAACCAGTAGAAGAGCCTTCTCTTGGTTTTACTAGTCCACATATCTCAGAGAGATTAATTATTTCAGAAAATGTGCACCCAGAAGTATCACTAACCTGGTAAAATGTTTCACCGGCTCATAACACTGGGCATTGCTTATTCTCCTTTTATCAATATATTTACTCACTACATAAGAGCTTTTATCACCATAGTCGTTATTAGCTGGTGTGAGCAGCAGACCCTTGGGCAGCTAAATTAACATGAAGATGCTAGCTGAAGAATAATCTTTACATATAAGACGCATGTAGGCAGTTCTAAATTCTCCACAGGTGATTCTAATGCATGTCTCTGACTAAGAAGTAGTATGTTCTTTCTTCAGTAAGACATTACAGTGCTTGCTATGTCTTATAGTTTAGCAAAGAACAGTGGTTCCATGAATATTGTAAAAGAATTAGTTTGAATAATATGCTTAGCTCTTTAAGCAGATACTATATCCCATTGTGTTAGACATATGGCATTTTAACATTTACTTTGGCTCTCTTTTATGATCAAGGGTTGCTACACATGAAAAAAATATTCTGTAAGAGGAGGAAATGGGTTTGTCTTGCCAATTACTGTAAGTCCTTAGCCCAGAGTCAAACACATGGAAGGTTCTCAATAAATGTTTACTGATGGAACATATGCTTGTGTATAACAGGCCATCAACTTCTTGTCAAGAGGTAGCTTCAATTCAACAAGACAATTTATAAACTATTTCTAAAGCATATTCTATGCTTTATTATTTGTATGACAGCTTGTGACTTGCAAAAATGACATCCACTTGTTAACTATTTAAATGGTCCCTGAAGCAGAGATTATCAGATGGGTTTTACCTGTGCAGCCAAGCCACAATTTGCACAAATTATAGAGAAGGTGAGATTCGCTCACTCATTAAATCTTTCAGACAAAGTCTCCTCACTGCCAGTAATTTTGTGAAGTTTGAACAAACGTGTAATTATGGATGCTTTTGTGTAGTATGAGCTTGTATGTTTTGCAGATAGCTTTAGACCCTCCACAGAGTTGCCTTAGAATTTGCATCACTTGTCCTCATTTATGAAATAAGACAGAAATGGTCAATGTGTCTTTTCATCTGTTAGGGGTAGGTTGTTTCACTTAAAAATGTTCTTCTGGATTCTGAAATTCAAATCAAGTATCTATCTTTATAACACCAATCGGTAACTGCAATACAAATTAATAATACCTGTTTTGTGAGGCAGTCAGCAAAGATATTCTCTTTGAGTTTATGAGTTTGCAAAGTATAAGTTTAGTATGGTTTTCAATCTTAAGATTTTCTTTGCTTGTTGGAATCTCTTTCTCTCTGTGTGTCTCTCTCTCCCATGTTTAAAATTTAGAGAGATGACTGAGTTATTTAGAAACCACTTTATATCTACTGAATGCCAAAGTAGTGATCAATCTCAAATATATATGTATGTTAAGTACAGATATTACTTCTTTTCCCCTTTCAGTACTAGGGATTTAATGCAGGACCTCAGAATTGAGCTACACCTCCAGCTCTTTCAGATTTTACTCTTAAAACAACAATACAACACGATTGTGTGAGAGCTCTCAATTTAACCAACTGAATAGACTGAGTTATAAATGGTACAAATACTGTAATAGAATCATGAGCACAATCTTATGGAAATGAAGAGTAGACATTACAGATTTGGATGTGGTATTGTAGATTTGGATGTTTAGATGGAGTTTGAAAGATGAGAGAGAAATATCTTAACCAAGATCTTTTTTCTATTTGTTATACTTCTAGTAATCAAATGTCTAGCACCTAAATAGCCTTTGTTGAATGTATAGATATTACTGAAGAAACTTGGAGAAGAGAACATATGATTCTTTAATACCTCAAGGGGGGATTATGGGTGAAAGGCAGAGAAATCAAGTTGATTAAATGTTACTAATACTGTTTTAAATTCACTCAGTCCTTAAGTACTTCTTTCAGGACAGCCAATACAATGCACATAGCATTATAGGAAAAGATCAGCCCACAAATAAAATTTTCATTCTGTCTGCTAAAATTAGTTCATAGCAGAAAAATTTCATACAATTAGAAAACTATTTTAGAGTTTTCCTGAAATGTACCTTAGCTTAGGATCCAAGATCTTATTTTCATTGGAATGAAGTAGACATCTTACATTAAGAAAAAAATCATATGACATCCATTATCATCACAGAAAATGGGTATAAAGACAACGCTGCCAGATAGAAACTGGGGAACCAGGGACTTAGTTTAGTCCATATACTTATTATTAACATGACCTTGGGCAAATCCAGGTCTCATTTCTTAATTTGTACCAGGAGAAGCCACATAATCTCTATGGCTTTCTCACAGATCAAATGTGCAAATACCTTGATAAGCTTAGACAAGAATCCTGTGTCCCAAATGGCTCAGATGCACATTTTCAAGTTCTTTCTATGTGTCATTTTGTGTGTGCGCACATGCCTGTCTGTATATCATAAGTCTTGACTCAGAAACAAGAATATAACAAGTTTAGGCAGGAATTTTTTTGACGGGCACATATTTCCTTTAGATAAGTGAACCAAACACTGGGGTATAAAACTGATTCGCAGGTTTATGTGACGTAGGCCAATAAATGTGTCAGCTTTATCTTGCTGTTGATATCAGTTATGCTTGCATTTTCTAGTTTTTTCTGGCTAATAGAATAGTAAGTCAGTCAAAGGATCAATACAATAAAAACCAAACACCTGCAAGAAAAATAGTCTCCAGAAACCTGTCAGTGGGAGGCTTAAGTTTACAACTGCACTTTTTTTTTCTTTTAAGGCCTAATAGAATTCCAAAATGTACACTATAGACAGGTAGTTATTTCAATGAAAATATTTTAAATTTTATTTTGATAGAAAGAAGTAGCCCTCATGTCCAAATGCAACTGCTTTGAGCTGAGCAGATGAAATATACTCAGTGTATAACTTTCACTTATCTTTAAAATGTGTTAATTACATGACAATGTCTTCCATGAAAAGATTAAATTACACAAAAATATGCAAAGCAAAATGAAAATCTCCCCTTCATCCATGTAACCATTGTCAGACAGAGGCCTGTGGTGTTTCCCCTCAGGCTTCTTTCTATGTAGAGATTTATTTTCATACATACATTTCACATATAAATTAAAACCATTGTATACATGCATATGTATATGACTTATAGAAATCTTTCTATGGTAGCATGTTTCAGTTCTCACTGTCATTAAACAGGTAATAAAATATTCCAAATTATGGATATACTAAATTTTATTCTACCACTTGGACATTGGTAGAGGTTTATTTTCCCTTTCTCCCTTAACACACACAGAACATGGAAATGAATACTGTTGAACAAATGCTTTTTTATGGATAAATACGAATATATATTTTAGGATTAATTTTGTGACATGCTTTTCATATATATCACAAATTATATTTCAAAATAATTTCACTAATTTTTTACTCTTTAACAAGGGTGGGACTGTGTCCATGTTTCTATATTCTCAACAAATCTTTGACATTTTCAAACTTCAAATTTTCACCAACATAATAGATGAAAACAATCTCATTTTTAAGTCTCTGATACTGCTGTGATTCAGCACTTTCCCACCTTTATTAGCCACATATGTTCCGTTTTGACGATGACTGAAGAGAGCTTTTCCATATTTTCAACAGATCACATTTCCTTTCATGCTCCATGGTTACTCTTCAGGAGAAATCCTTTTCAGTTAGACATGCCGCACAGATTTCTTTCTAATTACTTCTTTTTTCACTTGGCTTGTGTATTGCTTGGTGAACTAAAGCTCTGAACTTATATACAATCTGATCTGTCATACTTCTTGCTTGTGAGTCTATGTCATGTCTTACAAAAGCATTTCGCATTTCAAGACATTTTTAACTTCTACTTCTTTAATTTTGATTTGCTTTGGTTTTTCTGTTTTTACATCTGATATTTTATTTATCCCATTTCAATTAATTTAACGTATTCTCTCCTTTCTAAATAATTTATTTTTCCCAGACCCACCTTACAAACGTGTGTTGAAGTGCCATCTATATCATGAATTAAATCTTACATATATATTTTTTCTCAACACTATTTAAAGTAACATTCTTCTGCTTGTCTTTTAAAATGGTAATACAATTTTTAAAAAATTATTGCCATATATATTAGTACAGGTCACTGCACATTATTTATTTTTCAGTATTGGCTTTATTTGATAATTTTGTCTTCCAGAATGGTTTCAAATTCTGTCGAATTTTACTAAAGAGTTCTCTTTGGGTCTTGATGGAAATGGCATTAAATTCATAGATCTGACATTTAAATTTTAAACTTCTTGATTGATTGATTGATTGACTTGTACACATCAATCAGAAATGTTTTGTAGATTTTTTTCAAAAAGGACTTTTTCTTAAGATTATTCCTATGTGTTATCTAGATTTTCTTACAGTAGTAAATGAAGTTTATTTATCATTCCTATGTAAATTCTGACATGTACTTAGGCAGGGAAGTTCTGCTTATTTCATGTAATACTTTTTGGCTTCCTTAAATAACTCAGTAAACTATTAAATTTTAATTGATCTGTTTCAATTTCATTGGTTGACAATAACAGTACATTCAGATAATTTCAGGTGTTTTTCTCTCTTTGCATACGTAATCTCCAGTGACATGTAGATCAGTAGCCATGGCAATGGTCACCTTTATTTTGTTCTTACTGCCTTTGATAAGAATAATTCTAAAATTTTAGCATCACACATACAATTTTGTGTGGTGTTCTAGTTCTCCTTTTTACTTGAGTGAGAGTTTTTTTGTGTGTTCCTAGTTTATTAGTAAAAATTTTAATTATAAGTAAATTTGAATTTTAGCTAAATCTTCCTATATTTAAACTTCTTGTGATCCCACTGTGTTATCATGTTGTCCATTAGCATGTTTTCAGCATCACGCTAGTGTGCAATATTCTCAGAATAAAGCAGTTTTACAGCAGGACGGCATTGCAATGACATAGGACCTTTACTCAGTATGTTTGAAAAGAAAAAATGCGGGGAGTTGTATTAATTTTTCTTATTCTCTATATTTTAATTCTGTTATATTTCTGACATAATCTATCATTGTGATGTTGAGGTACAAAAATCAAGGCTAGTGAGAAACTTAATTGTCTAAAACATCCCATGCTTCTGCCTAATGTCACTTGTGAGCACACAGGTTTTGGAAAGCTAATTTTCAACCAATTCAAATGTCAGGGAAGCTCTTGTTAAAAGGTTTTCATTTTCCTATAAGGAGCAGATTAAACAATGTAGCATTTTTTTCTCTCTTCTGCTCCTGTGTTTAAGATAATTTAATCTTTACTTACAGGTTCAAGCCTTCTCCATGCTCTTAACAGTCCTGAAAGGAAGAATTGAAAACATTGGTTGTTCTCCTTGGAAACTGCAAGTTATTTCTTTGGTTGGGGAGTTCTGGGGATCAAACTCAGGGCCTTGCACTTGCTGGGTAAGCACTCTACCACTTGAGCTAAATCCCCAACCCCAGAAATTACAAGCTCTTTATACACTGGTTACTCTTCACTCCTTTTGATATGTAAAGAATTGCCCTACAAAAAAGACCCTACAATTTATCCTAATGCCTTAATTCATGCATTTATTTATTGTGCAATTTTACTGTTCACCCAGTACTGTCCTCAGTGCGAGGGAGAGAGCAAGAGATGAAGCAAGGTCCTAGTCCCCATGACATTAGGGTGATAATGGGAGGGACAGGTAGGGATGTATTAAAAAAATTAATACCAAGTACAGGATCAAGACTCAGACATGCTGTAAAGAGAATAAAAGAGGTGAGAAAAGAATTTGAGAAAGGCCTATTTGAAGAGGTAACAATTTCCTCCTTCCTAGAGTTGGCCTAATGCCCTCCGGTGGGTTATTTGGAAACTATAGCTCATTAGAGCATCAACTGCCATCTAGAAGTGGAATTGGAACACTAATCACAATTAAATGCAAGCTTCTCTCTTCTTCTTCCTTTTGGTTTCCACTCTCATCTAAGCATATCTTTATCATGCTAATTCTGGTCACTTTTTAAAATTCTCTTTCTCCATTAGTACACTGTGAAATTCTTGATCTTTAACTGCAAAGTCTGTCTCTTGTTGTGCTTTAGTCCCTACCGGCTGACAAAGTTTTAGGAAAATATTAGATACCAAAAAATATTATTTAAAACATTATTTTTTAATCTGCTGACATGAATGACAATGCAAAAGGATGTTGTGGGGGAAAGAGGGTAGTGCCAGAAAATAAAATTGAGCCAAATGCAGTGACTATAGTCTAAGTAAAATTCTGAAAATTTATTTTATTACAAAATCTCTTTCTTTTACTTAAGCATATTTGGATTCCAGTAACTATAAAAGAGTGAGAAAGGATAACCGATAATACCACATTTGGAAAAGAATTTGCTCATTTCAGTACAGTAAACATTTTGTAAGGCATTGCTAAATTTATGTGGTACATTTTGGTATAGAATATAGTCTTGACACTTGTTGCAGGAAAACACTTAGAATGTCCAAACGAAAATCTAAAAGACAATAAAATGTCTTAAAACATCTCTGAAAAAGAAATGTCTTTTAAAAATTAAAATTATTACCTCAAAAAAAACTCCTCCCTTTTATCAAGGAAGGAAGTTTGGAGTTTTTTCCTTATAGATTTCTGTTCACTACATTGTATTGACTGACTTCAGCTAAAATATCTCAAATTATTAATTTACTTTGTTTATGTATGTACAGAATGATGTGTAGCCCAAACATGAATAAATAACAGGAATATTTTTAGCTCAAAATCAGTCATTAAAATCATGTTCTTCCCAAATAATTTTCAGAATTTTTATGACCCTGTGTTTCACATGTTCTTATTTTTTTTTCTATACTACAACTTGTTGGCAATACTCTGAAACTATCTTTATTTTAAAATCAAATAATGATGAGTATTCTACTTCAACTAAAGCATATAAAACAAATTGAATTTACTGTAAACATCAATATGTCTTTTAAATCAAGCTATTTAAACATTCCAGGCTAGTGGAAATAAGCTCAGATCTTAGAAGAACTAGATTTATGCCTAAATCAACCATTAACAACATTTTATAATTTAAAGAAAATAACATCACTTATCATTGCATCTAACACAAGAACATATACTGTATACTTTCCCTTTCATTTTGAAATATAACATCATTAAGACATTAAATTGTTATTTTACTAACTATATATATAGTTAATATATATATACACTAAGTAGTGTGTGTGTATATATATATATGCATATATATATATATACTAATTAAGACAGAATTCTTACAGTCAGTTAGCCACCAAGACAAGAGTTTGGATGCATTATTCCATAAACATACTGTACATAACAGTTACTTTGTTATCCCTGAGATTCACAAATACATATACCAAGGATTAAAGTAAGTTTTAACTTGTCCAGTATCATGGAGCTAATAAGGGGCTGAGTCAAAATGTCAGTTCAGTGTTTCATTAACAGCCATCCCATAAACACTGAAGTGAAATGGTTGTGTTAAAGTCCCAGCGACTTCACACTCTTTTACCTAATCTCCCATGTAGCACATTACACAGATTTGCAAAAGAGTTTATATGATTTGAGTCTACAACGTGGCCACAAAACAGACTGCCACCCTGCGTGTAACTAACTAATCTGTTCAGAAATCAACAACGTAGCATCTCCTCTCCTCACCTGAGTTTCCTAGCCCTGCCTGAAGGAACAGATGGCATCCTGCAACTGGGCAGAGCACAAAAACCTCCTGTACAGCAGAGAGGAGAACCTGAGAAGGAGCCGTGCTGCCACGACACAAAAACCAACTCCACTTCCCTTTTCTCTTGTTTAAAATTTAGGTGATGTGTGATCATATTATCATAACATTTTTGGACATGTTTGTCATATTTTGGAATGTGTTTTCAGATGAATTAAAGTTGGTGAGAAATATCTGATGAACTACATGATTGTTACATTCTGTGGCTTATCATTACTGTGCATAATTTGAGAAACATTCAAACCATTGAAGTAGATTAAAAAGAATGTAAATCTTCCTTCTCTGGAAAAACTGAGATCATTTAAATGTGATTCTTCACTAAGGAGTAAATACATAATCCTTTTAAGCCTAATGCCGTATCTTACACTTGGATGACAAATGTGCCAACTCAAAACAATCACAAAAGAAAACTGACCATTAGAAATGTCTGTCTTTAAGTTTTGTTTCATTTCTTTTCTTTTCATTTTTATTAAGGTCCTCATGATTTTCCTATGATCAAAAACAAGTCGTTGACATAATAGAGATACTATTTCTAACTGAAGTATCTCAATTATTTTAACTCAGTTATCATTTCATCATCTCGAAAATATTAAATATATACAAAAAGAGTTGTTTCTATTTTGAAAAGCAAATGCAATATTTCAATTATTCATATTTGACTGCCTTTTTTTCCTGTTCAGAGCAAATGGTAATATCCGGTTAATCAGAACCCATTTAGTGGTACTTCATTGTTATTTAACATTTCCTTGGGGTCCTTACATCTCTCCTGTGGCAAGATGATCAAAACAAAGAGTCAGATTTTGGCAAAGATTATAAAATCTGCACTCTTCTTCCAAATAGGTCTTAAAAATGAACGAGGAAAGGGCACTCCCAAATGCTGTGCAGTCCAGTAATGAACTCACCTGGCAGAATGACTGTTAGAGAAACTATGAATGAGACATATTAACTTCCTTCTCACTTGTCTAGCCTAAAGCTTTCTATTATGTGTAATTTGAATTCATTGCTACATAGCTAAGGCTTCTTTACACCCTTTCTTGTAAGTTTCTGAAATTGTGCAAGAATATTAAGGGCATAGTAAGATACATGTGTATTGCTGTATGCTGTGCTTTTTCTCTTGCAAATTACTGGTTAGAAATGATGAGAAAATTTAAATTAAGTCCAAAAACTAATGCTTCTTAGACCAAAATAGTTTGAGGATGAATAAAATGCAGAGTTTTAATGATTTGGGTATTAAATATAATCCAGAGCTAGCAGTGCAGCTCAGTGGTACAGCCCTTGCTTAGCTTTGAAGCACAGGGCTTTAAGGATTTGGTTCGTAACCAGCATTGCAAAAATGAGTGAATAAATGAGTCAATGAATGAATGAATGAATCCAAAATATGATCTTAACTTGACTCCCTAGTTAGGATAATACAAAAGTAAGATGAAATCCTTCCTTTATTTGATATTCCAAGGAAATCTAATCCTTTCTTAATATATGAAGATGAATTGAATAAATATAAGTAAAGCAGCTTATCGTGATTAGAAAAAGCTTTTCTAGAATTATGGAATCATGCATTTTAAAAAGAATGAAGCCTCAGAATAGCACAAGGGGAATGTTTTCAAGATCTACAAAACATTAGTTCTAATGTTACTATATTGAAAGATTACTATTTCCACTACTAATACAATTATATTAAGAACTTTTTAAGCAATACAAATATTTTTCAGCAATATTACTGTTTTATGTAAAGATTTGAAATACCTGTTGTAATCATGATTAAGTCGATCATCTTTAAATTACTCATTAAATTCAGAAATTCCAATCAATTTTCTAGATACTTGTTTTTAGCAATTTGATATACACGTACTTAAGTGCATTTAAACATAAGAAAGTAGGGATTTGGTCCACCATATATAAAAAAATACATTAAAACCATAGTAATAAAGAGTGGTACCTCTGGCCGAATAGATGTATTTGGCAGTCAATATGAAATAACTAACAGAAACTTATTATGATGGATGGACTTGATTTCAATGAGAATAGAATGAATTGTTTACTAAAATATAGTGGGACAATTTGTTACAAGTAATGATTCAACATTTATACATTATTATTATTAATTAAAGTCTTGGTTTACATTAGGGCTGACATTTTATGCTGCATATTCTATGGCTTCAGATATATGTATTATTACATTTATCCAGTATTATATGTAATAAAGAATAGGTTCACTGCCCTGGAAACCTATCCTGTCTTTAGTCATAATGCTTTATATCTCCCCACAAATACCAAGTAATGTGACTGCAACATAATATAGTATGTTTGATTTAGTAAGACACTATCTTCCAAAAAGTGGCTACAAAATTTTACACTCTCACCGATGAGTAAGTCTTAAAATTAAGGATCATTACTCTCTTACTTTGGAGTTTGTTGTTGGAACTGGAATTTGAATCTATAATTTTCTGCAGGGACCAAAAATCTGCAGTGCAAGAAACAGAATTTTGGGCACCTTAGCCCTCTTAACCCCTCTGTCACAAAATTAGCTATTTTTATTACAAATCATATGGAATTTATTAACTGTTTTGAATGTACCTCAGGAAATTCTCATGAAAGATGGTGTGATTTGTTCTTCACAGTTCATAAGATTCTGGTGAATGTACATGAAAATAATCTATATTTTTCAGAAGTATTTTATAAATAGCAATTAGATCAAAGTGATTAAAATATTACCTCATATTCACTTCTTTACTGAATTTTTGGGACATCATTTTAAAATACAGCTCTTTCCTAATGACAAGACTATAAAAGAATCAAACAGAAGACTGCTCTGGGAACAATTATACACCAACAATTAACTGCTGCAGCTAGAAGTTACATACGATATTTCTGCTTTTAATCTGCTGGTCAAAATTAGTCCCATAATCCTAAACTGAGAAAGAGCAGAGACTTATGAACACTAGAAATTTCTAATTTAATGTTAAGGAAAGAAGCATTCTCTGAGTAAATGTGTACAACATGAAGAGTACCACATACACTAAAATCCAGAAAAACAAAGCTATGTAATTTGTAGAAGATTTTGATAATAGCAAAAGGGAGAAAAGCAAATAAATGATGAGTTCAAAATTTAGCATGGTGCTTTTCTTTTAAGGGAGGTAATAGGCTGAAATAGGGGAAAAGCATATCAGTACATTTAAGCTTGTGGTATAATTTTAATTCTTGAACTGAATAATGTATTTATGAATGTTCATTTTCATTTAAAAATTCCATTATGAAGATTATGCATTCAGAGATTATGTTACTTCTTCCATAAAGCAACCCTTCAAGGTGAATTATGTCTTTTATTATATGCTTTCACTGTACCTTACTCACCCCCATGGTAATTTTAAAGTTTCTATATAATTATATTTGTTCAATAACCATTGCTTCCATTACAATAAAAGCTCCACCAGCAAAGACTCTATCTTATATTATTATCTTGCCCATGGCAGCAAAATTTCTTCATCACTGTAGGTATTTAATAAATATTCTTGAATAAGTGAACTTAAAGGCAAGGAAAATAAAATGAAGAAGAAAATTATCCAATTCTTTACACTGAAATAAAAGCAAAATGTTTCTTTTTAATTTTTGTTATGAATTTGCATGAATTATGAATTTTTCACAGTCATATTCATACATTTACTGTCATGCTGCTTTTCTTAACTGAGCAGTATGTCTTTTCCATAATAATATAAACACTGAAAGCATAATTTTGTAAGACATCACAATATTCCACTCAGAAATTTTCCATAGTTATCTTGCCCATTGTTTCAGTAAATAAGGGAAACTTAGATTTGCTATTGCTACTGGTTTTGTTCTGATGGTTACTCTGAGAAAAATGAGAATGGATGTCTGTGCTCTGAGAGTTTTTTTTTACAGATACTAAGTTTTTTTCTTAGATTATATATTCATAATTTAAATATCTGGTAAAATTTCGAATAAGTTTGCAAATTTTTAATGACTATTACAGAGGTGATGTTTCCTTTTTGCTTTACTTAGAACACCATTCAACTGTGATCTTCAAGACTAAGGATCTGTCATACTGAACTGTTTTGGACATTTGTTCTTGATGTTATTTTGAATTAGGTGATATTTTTTTTAGCAGCGAACACTGCAGCGATTATAAGAAAAAGAAGTTTATGATACCTCCACTACATTTTTTGACAGAAAACCACAATGGATAAGAAAAGATCTAGATTCTTCAAGAGGATTGTGCTGAAAGGTCCTGCAAAACTTCAGTTTAGGCAAGCCATGTCTTTAAGACAAAGAAAGAGAGCCAGAAGAAGAGCTGTTCCCATGAATGCTCACTTGAGATGGGCTTTGAAAGATAACCCCAAGCCATATTCCCAGCACCTACCATTTCCTAAACTGAGAACCACTCTGAATGCAAGCACTCTCAGGGAAACAATAAGTGCTTCTAGGAAAATCTCTGTAGGTACCAGACTTCTTATTTTAGCCCGGCCCAGCTAATTTTCAAAAGGAAGTAACAAAACTCATTTTGTGTAAACGATAAATGACAGGAAAAAAAAAAAAACCTGAATAGTGTGAAAGAGTAACTCTAAATTTCCTGACAAAGCAGCATGTTTGAAAGGACCACAGAAGAATCACATAATTAGAGGTGTTGCTTAACCATTAGGTATTATTTTTGAACCTTACAGGAAAAAAATGAGGATAAAAAACAACTTTGGAAATTGTGGAAGGAAAAAAAAATACATGTTTAAAATAAACATTATATTTTTGTTTTTAATGATGAGAGAATAGGTATTTCACTTAAATATAAGGAGATATGCTAGATCAAAAAATTAAAAAAATAAATTTCTTAGACAATAGGGCCAAAACAAACACAAGACACATTCACTGTGGCTTTGTGTTCAGGAATAGCATTATAGAAAAACAGTATGTATTTAATGGAGCAAAAGAAGATAATGTGGCTCTTATTTGTGGTTTTAGCCAGTAACTGTTATTCTCAAAGGTGGTGAGAAAGTAGTCTAGACTAGTAGTTTTTCAAAACATTGGCAGCACAGAATCTTTCCTTCATATAAACTCTTTCCAGTGGAAAAACTTTAAAATAGCTAAAAGCATTGCCCTTCTGCTAGAGGCCATTGTGGAGGCCCTGGGTGTGGCTGGCAGTCCTTTACTCACACATTCCACAACTATCCAGGGCCCCAGGGCCTAATTTGAATTAGACTCCAGTACTATGACATATTCTTTAGTTATGGGTAATTGAAATGTAGACACAACGTAGAGCAGAAAATTTTGCTGCCACACACCTCAGTAAAGATCAATATGAGTGACATCCACTTTTCCTCTTTTCAAATTTATTTATGCGGGATACTTATTCATTAAACTGTTATTTCATAGTGTCTATATTTTATATGATAACTACCCTTTAATTGCTACTCTCTGGCTACATGTTATTGGTAAACCAGCAAAGAAGGTATTTCTTTTTTTTTTTTTTTTTTTGAGACAGGGACCCACTAGGCAGTTCAGGCTGGCCTTGAACACATTATGTAGCTGAGGCTGGCCTCAAACTCACAGCCACTCTCCTGTGTCAGCCTCCTGAGTACTGAGATTACAGGCATGTACCACCACACTCTCCTGGTATTTCCATTTCTAATAGAAGTTTCACAAAGTAGAGTTCTGAAATGTTAAATCTCTGCTTAGGTGCAAAAATTTAGTCAATGGTCTATCTAGTGTGCAAACTTTGGTCTCTGTGATTTAAAAACAGTGTTTTGTTTTCTTTATAGCATTTTGCCAGGTGGTGAATCTATGACTTTATAAAAAATTTAGAGTGATGTGCTATCTTCTTTAATCATCAACAAGCCATTTTATTTAGTTTAAATACATTTAGAGGCAGCTTTTCCTTCTTTTACACACTTAATCTTATAAGCAGATGCTTACCTTATCTAAAATGACAAAGTACAAAATACAAATTTAATTAATGTCTTCATGAGAACTGAGTTTTGTTTTTATGTTTCATTATTTCAATTAAGAGTCACTAATAGAAGGTCTATTCAGAAATTAACTACGGCTAAACAGCAAGGGCCAGAATCAAGGGAAAAACATCATTAGAGATGTTTGGTAAATCAACACTAACAGCAGGTTGCTTTATGTTCCGTTGACTCAGTCCATAGAATATATTTCTTTAAAATCTTTTTTTTTATATTATGATCATCTAAAAAGTTTGGATTTTCTTAATCTAATTTTGAAATCACACTTCATAAATTCCGTGACAGTGGTGGTTAAATAAGATTCTCATTGCAGGGCATGGTAGCTTAATTTTGGAATTCAAGCAGGAATTTTCAGAAATAAGAAGAAAATAATATTGGTATTGGGTATGTTCATTTAAAACTTTGCCAACTTTGCGATAACTTTTCTCTTTGTAGAGTGTCTAAATTACTACTGAGTCAAAAAGAACAGGAGAATACACATGAAATAGCGAACACACTTGAAAAAGGACCTTGTGCTATCAGAAGCACGTGCTATAGCTTTTATTCCAATTTTCCCCACACGGATCTGCAGGTATTTGCAAGAACACTGGTACAGGGGTGTAGGATTTAGCTCAGTGGTTAGAGTGCCTGCCTAGCAAGCACAAGGCGCTGAATTTGATCCCCAGCACCAAAAAAAATACAAACAAAGAAACAAACAAACAAAAAAACCAGAACACTGGTACATCGGGAAATGAAAAAATACAGACTATTTGGTTATTACCGTTTGGATTCTAATACTGGTACCCAGGGATTCAGAGCAACACTTCCACCCCGAGGTCCAACTGGTTGCTTATTGCAATTGAGTTTTAAGTGGAGATGTTACTTAAATCTGTTCATGTGGCCCAGTGGCTCTTTCAACTAAACAGGTGGTTGTTACTATGGTACCTGAATTAAGATGAGGATATAATCACCAACAAGTGAACATCCATATCAAGTCTCTGTCCTGTGTTCCACGGGTTAATAGCCCTGAAGGAATCAAGTAAAAGATTCTGATCATCACCCTTGGTCTCAAAGCTAAAACATGTGGGATATGTCATTTGTGAGTGATTCTTGGGGATCAGTGCAGCCACTAAGCACAAGAGATTTAGGGAAAGTGAGTCAAATAAGGCCATGATTTAATGTGCCCACTATCCCAACCAGAAAATAGGTGAAACATGGAGAATGATTTACATATTAGAAAATCAGTTAATGATTCCTGGTGCTCATGTTACTTCACATAATGTACATTACCACATTATATTCACATGTCTTCTGGGCTTATCAATGAAACGCCTAAAAATTATATGAAATGCTTGATCCTCAGTACGTTTTTCCTATCCCAAAATTTGCAAAAAATCAGTTATTTGTTTGCTTTAACAGTGTAATATTATATCTTCATCAACTTGCCTCAGTGCATCTATGCCACTCAAGACCTTTTAATCTTATCACCAAGGCCGTATGCTGTCCTGCTGCCTCACTTATAGCAGGCTCATAGGACATGGTGAACAGGAAACAATGGGCATACCAGATGACTGATAAGGCATTATTGCCAGGGGATGGGAAATGAACATATAATAATACAGGGACCTGACTTCCCAGTGAAACTCTGGGAAATTTAGAATTCTGGAAATATCAGGATTTTCTTTTCAAAATGAATGATAGTTTGTTTCACTTTGTATTCTGCCACAATGAATGGACCCAACACATTGTACATCCTTTCAAATTTCCAAGGAAAAAAAACACTTTGATTTGAATATATTGCTATAACTCATTTACTGAGTAGTTGGAAAATGCTACCAGTATTGACAGAAAAGCAGAAAAGAGAAGATAGTCTAACTGATTTGGGATATATACTAGTGATTGTCTCACTGAGATCTGACCAATGGAATTGAATATTTAAAAGTGTATGTGGCATGCCTGGGTAATAAATGGTATTAGAGGTGAGATCTCACACAGAGGAACACACAAAGTTTCTGTGGTTTTTGAGTAAACCCAGGTCTTCATTGACAAATACTTAATATCTCCTTTAGAAAAAATAATTCTTATCTCACTGTTGGGTTTTGTTAGGCACTGAATGCCTGATTGCAAAATTTGGCAGACTGGTAACCTGAGATGTCTATCATGAACTGGGTGTTATCAACTGGTATATGACAGAAAACATAAACATATACTTCAGATCTAAATAATGAAATGTAAATATGAATAGAATCTAAAAGTGCAAGTGTGTTAAAAAGCAGCTCATGTTCCCACTCTGCTTATCCTTGACATATTCCACCTCTCCTTAAGTACACAACTTCAGATGAAGGACAGTGCTGTAACCTGAGCAAAATGATGTCATAATATACTGAAAATAGGAATAGAAGAATTGTGGTATTTCAGCCTTACTTAAAATTTAAGTTACTTAGCATCTAATTCTTGTGGAAAAAAGAAGAGGCTGGATAACACAACAGATCTACATGAGTAGGTGATGAAAATCGTTTGGATGGAGAAGAACTTGGATAAGTTGGTATATAGGGATACTTTACTGGGTTGCTTTAAAAATAAGTATGTAGATATAACTTTTGGAATTGATTTAGAGTGTGAAAGTATTATTCAACAGGAGAATGCTCACCAAAAGGTCTCCACTGCAGTGGAGTCACTCAATATTCTAATGCTTTCTAGTTGGCCTCTTTCCCAAGCCTCCCCTCTATGTGGTCAACATACTCCATGACCTTGATGGCAGGGTAGCGGCTCTGTGGCAGCAAATATTTCCTCATTCTACAGTTCACTAGCTCCAGTCTCTGCTGCATATATAAATTCTCAGCATCAGAAAGAGACTAAACCTAAATGTATTATTCCCTAGGAATCTAGCCAGGCACATGATTGTGGTTTAAAATGCTGGACCTCTTCCATTTTGAAGGAAATAATAATTTATTTAAAATGGACTAGCATTTACTCTGGTTCTGGATTTTCTTTCCATTCCTGACATACTTCTTCCATCAAGCTCATCGCTGGACTTACTGAATGCCTTATACAATTTTGCTTCTGACCAAAAAACAATTTGACAAAGTCAAAATTAAGACAATAGACTGGCAATCATAGAATTCATTATTTTATCTTGTACCCTGTCATGCAGAATTACCAAACCTTACAGAAGTTAAAATATCTGAAGACTGAATGGAAGTAAGATAGAAATTAACACCTAATAAATTGAGTGCTTTTGGTTACGAAGTGTGTATATTTTCTGAATCAGGACAAAGAAAGGAAAGAAGGAATGAAAGTATGTGATATACCTCTTAAAAGTGAAACATTCACAAGTTAATGTTGAACTTTCTTCTGTCTCTGGGTCCCACCTTCTGATCTCAGAGCCCTGCTGAGAGATTTTAGAGCCCAAGGATAAGTGATTCAATGAGTCAATGAGAGTCTGGAGTTGGAATTTGTCCATCTCAAGCTCTTCATACCACAGAACAAAAACACAAATGAGAGATGTGGATCCTGACAGACGATCCAGGGAATACAGGTTTGCTAGGAGGACAGTTGTAGTATATTTAGAACCCAAGGCCTTCCCAGGGATGCCTCCTATTCTGGTCCAAGTTAGTAAAATTTATTGCAAAATTCCTGAAACTTCAGAAAGGTTACGGTAACTTCATTCGTTTAGGACCACCAATACATTCCACTCCTCAGAAATTGTAATTATATCTACCACATCAGGAAAACAGCCTCACTGCTTGTTATATTGACTGATGGAAAATGAAATATTGAATGATTAGTGGAGACTAAAAGCATAATTAACTGTGATAACCTTAATGTCAACCGCAGAAACATAATGTCTCTCTGAGTACTCTACAACGTATAGTTTAAAAAAACTGAATTTAAGTGCTAATGATTTTGGTGTGGGTTTTCAATTCCAGGGAGCCATAGTGAAAGAGAAAAAGTAACAAGTCAGAAAGGAAGTAAAACAAAACATAAAGTGGTGTATTTTTGTGCTCTTACAGTTTCACAAAGAAACACAGCTGGTTTCTTGGTCATGGGAGGTCCTGGACCTGGAGGTGTATGAAAGCTCTATTTCTAGGAATAGTTGGTTGTAGACAGTAAGATGAAGCAGTGACTTTATGGATCACTCTTTATTTCCCAACTCATCCTGATCAAATTCCAATCCACAGACAGTCCTTCTTTTCCAGGTTGTTTTAGCTAGCTCCTCTGCATAGTCACTGGCAAAGTCTAGGACTAACTAGTTTCATCTGGGATGGGCCTAGACCCTGGAACTCCTGTCAGTCTCCAGAACTGCAGAGTAAAGGAGCTTAGGCAAAATCCAGCCCTTGACCCTGAAGGAGTCTGTGGTGTTAGGAGAAGACACAGAGTTAATAATGCACAGTGCCCTGTGACTGGCAACAATCACTTCTGGAGCCAAGCAAGCCACCAAGGTCTGGGATACAGGTAGGTCAGAGTGGATCTTAGGTGGCACACAAATTTGACCCTGTAGTCACTTACCAAAGGACTGACCCATATCTTCTTCCTTTTGGTATCATGAACAGAATTAAATCATTTTGGCTTACACCCTTTTTCCCATTCATTTCTTTCTATACGCAGGGAATATTAGAGGTAACTAAATTTAGCCATTTAGTTTATAGAACATCAAAAAGTTATAATTAGAGGGAAAATAAACATGCTGTGACAATTTTGATTTGATTTTCATATGGAGTGAGAAGTAGGGGTGCAGGTTCATTCTCTGTCTGGCACGTGGATAAGCAGCTTTCCCAGGACCATTTGTTGAGGAGGCTATCTTTTCACCATCTTATGTTTTTGGACCCCTTTGTCAAAAATCATTTGGCTAAAGGTACATAAGTTGTTTCTGCATCCTATTTCATTGGTCAACATTTCTATTTCTGTGTCAGTACTATGCTGGTTTTATCACTGTAGCTTTGTAGTATAACTTGAAATCATAGGTTATGATGCCTTCTGCTTTGTTCTTTTTGCTCGGGATTGCTTTAGTTATTCTGTATATATTTTGGTTCCATGTAAATTTGAGGATTTTTTTTCTAGTTCTGTGAAGAATGCTGCTGGAATTTTGATTGGCACTGCATTAGATTTACATGTCATTTTTGGACACGTAGTCATTTTGAGAATATTGGTTTTGCTTACCCAGAAACATGCAAAGTCTTTTTTACTTTCTAATGTCTTCTTCAGTCTCTTTTTTTCAGAGTACTATAGTTTTTATTACTTATCTGGTTAGGTTATGTTGTAGGTTTTTCATTTTTAATTTAATTTTTCAAGACTAACATGAACAGGATTGTTTTCCTGATTTCTTTCTCAGTGGTTCTATTGTTGGTGTATAGGAATGCTGTATTGATTTTTGTGTGTCAATTTTGTAACCTGGAACTTTTTTGAATATGTTTACTATTTCTAAGTGTCTTTTGATGGAGGTTTTTGGGTGTTCTGTGTAAATAAGGATAATCTGACTTCTTTCTTTCTTATTAATACCCCTTGTTATTTCTTTCTCTTGCCTGATTGTTCTGCCTGAAGTTTCAAGTAATATATTGAACAAGAGTGGTGAGAGTGGAAACCCTTGTCTTGTTCTTGATTTTAGAGGGGATTCTTTCAGTCTTTCTCCATCCAGTATAATGTTTGCAGAGGAACAAGACCCAGATATAAAAACAGAAACATTGAATCTCCTGGCAGATAAACACCCTTGAAAACATAGACATAGGCAAAGATCCTCTCAAAAGAAGAATGAATGACAATAAGTACATGAAAAAAGGGTTCAGCATCTTTGACCATTAGAAAAACACAAGTCAAAACAACATTGAAATTGCATCTTACTCCAGAAAGAATGGGTATCATCAAGAACTCAAAAAAAAAAAAAATGCAGGCAAGTTTGTAAGGAAAAAAGAACTCTCCTACACTGCCGGTGAGAATGCAAACTAGTATGAGCACTATGGAAATCATTACAGAAATCCCTCAAAAAACTACAATTAGAAATTCCATTCAACCCAGGTATTCTCATTCTGGGTATTTCCCTAAAAGAATTCAAGTCATCACATTATAGTGATACACACATACCCATGTTTATAGCAGCACAACTCATAGTAGCTAAATCATAGAAGTAGCCTATATGCTCATTAACAAAGACTCTATAAAATGGTATAAAAAACTTTATGGCATATTCAGACATAAATAAGGATAAATTTGACTAATTTATAGGAAAATGAATAGCTCTTAAAAGCATAATGCTATGTGAAATAAATCAGACACAGAAAGTGAAATATCACATGATTTCTCTTGTATGAGAAACTCAAAATATAAATAATTTAAAGAGCAAACAAAAATAAAAGATGTTAGCAAACAGAGAGATTGACTTTGTGGTGATTGGAAGGTGATCTGGAGAAGGGAGGAGAAAGAAAGATGAGAGAGGGGAGTAGAAGTCAAAATGTGATGTTTATATGTACGAATTCCCCAAGATGAATGCAATTATTATGTATACAAACACATATTATTGATAAAAAAAAAAACTTTAACTGAAAAAAACCACTGAAAATTTGGATTTAAGATAAGTTACATTAACTGTTAGAATTTTTGTTAATCACATTTGGAGCCAAAGAAAAGACAAATTTATTTTTAGAAGTGATAGCTGCATTATTTCAGATACATGAATTTTATTGTGGTTGCTATTGTTTGAATGTTCAATCTAGCAACAAGAAGTATGTTGATCGGGACAGCTAAACAATTGACACCAATAAACATCTTCCTCATATTTCCCAATAACTTTTGAACATGTTTCTCTTGTTTGGGATATTTTCTTTGTTAGATTCTTGTACCCCTAAAGTAGAACCTAGGAACCAACTTAGTTAAGATCGTTCACAGCTAAGATGCAAGCACAGGATCTACACAATCACTAATTAGGCACATTCACAGAAGTCTTTTTCTACAGTGAAGGAAATAAAGATACAACACGTAATTCCATCAGCATCATGTCAGCATATGGTGAGATCTGTCCAGGTTCCATCCGCTGTTGTGGAAGACCTGCCTTAGTGTCACCATTGTGAACTACAGTGCCTGTACCCAAAGTTGACAGCAGACTACCATAGTAGAAAAATGTGGTTGTTGTTCGTGGCTGAGAGTCTTATTCCCTGGCTATTCCATATATTTTGTGAGTGCCCAATATTGTTTTATTAAAAACAAGTTTTAACGCTCACACCCAAAACTTCAATATATTTTTTGTTATAATTTTCTACATTATGTATACTCATCTCAGGATGGTTTGATATTTGCATGATTTTATAAATGACCACAAAATATATACATTTTAAATTTAATGTAAAACTTTGTCCAAACTACATATACATGTTCACACACAACCAACAAGAAATTCACTGAGATACCATAAAGTACAGCAAAACTAAAATATTCTGAAGAATACAGTTAGCTAACTAAATATTTGTTTATATTTGAATTTGTGGCATATATTGGAGTATGCATATGCCTGAAAATATAAAAATGTAAGTTACACTAAAATAACCACATTGTTTAAAATATTGGAATTTATTATAAACAAAGCTCCCTCAATTAGAACTATATATTGAGACCCCAGTTTGCATTCTTCCCAATTTTACTGATAGAAGTCTAATTTCACACATTAAATTGTACTTTTGTTTAAATAAAATGCTAATTCCTACTATTCTCAGCTCTCAGGAAGTCTGGAGATGGACAACTTTCTTTGCATATGATAGAAAAGGAAATTTAAATACTATATCTGAATATGATATGCCAGACTATTTATTTCCTTGTATTAACAGCTAAATATCACTGCAAAACATTTTGATTTCCTACCAAAAAGCCACTGGGTCAATTAAATGGTGACTATGAGCAAGTGACAGAAAAATATCACTCATTACCATTTTGGCCCCACCATCCTGCTTTAAGCCAAATACTTGATTCAGACACTATGAACCATGAGAGTGAAAAGAAAGAAATAATCACAAGAGTAACAAAAAATATTTGATATATGAGTAATATTTTCACATAATAAAAGTAGTATGTTAAAGCAGAAACTTTCCAAATAAGGATAATCCTTAACAAGAAAAAAAATCTTATTACACTCTACATATGGAATTAGTAATATGCTCATAAGGTAGACTTCTAGTTATGAATAAATATAAATAAACATATATTTATATGTGTATACATATTTCAATAATATAAATGTATGTGTGCATATAATTAGGTATATGTTTATGTATGTATATAAATTGATGTATATTATGTTTATTACCTTGAAGATAAATGTGCAATATTTATATGTATACAGAAATATTGCATTATAATATACATATTTCTAAATGCTTTTGTATAACATGTCTATAATGTGTACTTCTCACTTCATTATATGGATCTACAATAATTTCCTGATCTGCTATCAGTAACATTTTATTTTTTGATCTGCATTACATTATGCCAATTAATACTAGAGTTAATATTCTTTTACATCAAGCTCATTATTCATTATTTTTAGGGTAAGATTCAAGTGCTTAGAAAGTATATGGATAATTTGGTCTTTGGCTTGGCACTAATGGAGAGAAATGACAATCTCTAAAATGTGAAGCCTCTTCAGAGTTCTCAGATCACTGAAAGTGTACTTTTAAAGGTGTGAGATTTTGCCTCTTCCAATCTCTTTATTTCTCTTTCTTTCCCAGCTGCCATGAGGTGAATGAAATGCCTTCACTAGGCACTCATGACATGATGGGCCACCTTCCTGAAGACCCAAAAGCAACAGAGCCAACAACCATGGCCTTAAGCTTCCAAAACCATAACCAAATAAAACTTTAGTCCTTTTAAGTTTATTATATCAAGTATTCTGTTATAGTAACAGAAAGTTAACTAATAAAGAGGCAAGAACAAAACAAAAATAATGATCCATTCTTCATTAAAGTGAAAATCTGAGACACAGGGTACCAATAAAATACAAAAAATGGTTTTATGACTTACCAGTCTAAGAAGAATATTCCCTTAATGAGAAGTTTGTTGAAACATCCTACATGCTTTGTAATGTCTCTTCCTGCAAGCATCAGAGTAGGGCAATCTAAAGTTTAGGAAATAAAAGGCACAATGAGGTGATACATTTACTTGTGTCAACATATGTCAGTTTCTGCAATTGCATATTTTTTTGCCAATAAGTGGTACCACTGTTACAGAATTTGCTTATTCTGTTTTCTGTGGAAGTTCCTATCAACCAATAACCATGACAAAATTATTTTATATTATAAAATGGTTTTGTTGGGATCTATTTGTGAAAGTATTTGCAGTCTTAACTCTTAATATCTTGTTATACTGATCTATACATTCTTGGATCCTCTAATAATACACCAATGTGAGTAACAGATTTTTTCCTGTCTGCCTGACCTTTATGATTTTTCTAGATTTTAGATTTGGGCTGTTGTATGGATTACTTATATTAGAGATGAAGACAAGACAAACTAAAAAATGAATTTTCCTGTTCCACCTTAAAGAGCTCTTAATTAAACAAAGAAATGACTGAGAATCCTTCTGTGTTTTCCAATATTTTGAATGTCAAAGAAAATGACATCTTGACACTTTTAAGTGCTAAAGAAAATGTCAAAGAAAATCTTCACTGTCTTTTCACATTCAAGAAATGAAAAGAACCTGGGCAAGAAAATAATTAAAACAAAACAAACATTCCATTTCTTCCCCTCCACATTAAATTAATGACAAACTTTGGGTCTTCTGAGTTTATGTATACAATACCCAGTATATTCCTATATTTTAATTAGCCCCCTGAAACACTTTCAAGAGAGAAACGGAATATTCAGTAATTACCCAATGAAAGAGGAATAAATCAGGATTATCTCAGGCAAACCAGGAAATACATTTACCTTTGTACTATAAGGCATTTCCTTTTAAGACTTTAAATTAATAACATTTTCATGAAATACAGAAACTATAATGAAAACAGTCTTGAAAAAATTTACACCTTTATTTTCTTTTTTTCTCTGTCATTTTCTTGTTGTTTATAAATTCATCTCATGGTTTAAAATGCATAAAATCAAGACACAGAATTATAAATAAAAGGATATTTATAAATACAGACATTAAAATGTTAAAAATGAATTTGTAGAATGGAAATGTATGTGCCTTTTATTATTGTAGAAAATTCCAACATCTTACAACTGGTCCAATTACTAGTGTAACTTTGAAATAGCTATAGGTACAAATAACATTTTAAGTCTCATGTTATAAAAACATTATAATTTCTATTGATGACAAAAATCACAAGCTCTACTAATATTGAAATGTATTACCTAATTATAAAAGAATTAATCCAAATTTCATTTAGAGGATAGTGAAATTAAAAATATATTTCTTCCTTTCCAAATATTAGAAACTCTTAAATGGCTGAATTCACATTAAGGATACCTTTCTTAGAAAAACTTTAAGGATGCCAAAATAGTAAAAGAAATAATTTTCTTGATCAGGTCCTAAAATTTTCAGTGTCCTTAGGAATTAACTTTTCTACAATTTTTGTCTTTGCTTTTCAGAATCACAGAAAAATTTGCAAAAAAATATTTTATGTGGATTTTCTGTAATACTTCTCTAAGACATTGGACTCACTGCCATGGAAACACTACGTAATTCTGATTAATTACAAAAGTTGCTCAAGTTACTCAATAATGGCCTATCCTATTGTTCAAAATCTTCATTCCCTGCTCTCTGATGAAGTAGATGTTACTTTTGTTTATTCTTTCTTTTCCTTAATGAGCTACAGCCATTAGATAAGCATTTAATGGAACTTGATCTACACCAATCGGCACTTCAAGTCTTTTAAAGTATGACATAATTTTTTTCTGAATTGAATGAAAGATATTAAATTTTGCACTAATTAGTGAAACTGCTTCATTTAAATTGAAAGGTGATGAGCTACAGTAGATCAACTTTGGAAAAGGTCACGTTTCAAAATAAAAGTATCCCAGCACTTCTTTTATTATTTCCTTAAGGTCAAAACTAGTGCTACTTATTTTCAGAACTGTTTTCAGTACAATTAATGGGATGAGCAGATTTTTGTTCTCTTACTCAATTTGTTAGAATATTTTCAAATCAGTCCAAATTAAATTTCTTCAATGCATCACCTTTTTATGAAATAAAATGATAAAGATTCATTTGAATGATTTTTTAAATCAATTTTTATTACAATACAGTGAATGCAGGAATTATCAAACTACACTTCTGTGTCTCTCTCTCTCTATATATATATGGATAAGAAGAGCGTGGGCATATAGGCTCCCACAGATATGTGAAAAAAATAGAAAAAAGTGTTTCTACAATTAAAACAATACATAAGACTATCTAGTTTAAAATGTCCTTTACCACATTAATTTTAGTATATGCTAAATATTTAGAAAAGGTAAAAACAAAAAGAAAAGCAGAAACAACAATAATATTCACTAGAATATTATCAATACTTCTCAAGAAGCTAGAAAGAATTTCCTCTGTGATGGACATGCAGGGGACAAGATTTAAAAGCACACTTTCACCAAAGTGCTCTATATAGCCAGACACAAAAATGTGTGCATGTTTCACACAAAGTAGAATAGTTTCTTGCTTTGTCTCTTGTGAGTGGGTTTAGGTTGTTTTATTTCCTTGAGAGAGATTTGCTACTGGGGACTGGACCCATGAGCAGTCTGCCACTGAACTACATCCCCAGTCCCAGCCCTTTTTATTTGTTAAATTGAGGCAGGGTCTTACTAAGGCAGGAATAAGGCAGGACTAATTGAGGCAGAACTCAAACTTGACACCTCTTGCCTCAACTTTCATAAGTGAATTTTAAATAACATGATAGTCTTGAGGTTTTTTAATTATTGAAAGTGTTATTGAAACATCGCTGGCCCTGTTCATGTTCACTTCAGGGTACTGACTGAGTGATTAACACAACAGCAGGAAAGGCAGAGGAACAGCCAGAACTGGGGGATGTCAGAGGTTTAGAATTCACACCAACAGGACTACCCTTCCATCGCTATCTCTCTGTCCACTTGTTTGTCTTCACATTTCATCTCAGACTGGCACCTTCTCAAGGGTATAGAACTAGTCATTTTCCTTCTCATACTTCATGATTCACATTTTGGAACCCAATATATATTTTATTAATTAAATGTAAAATATAATTTAACACTATTTTTGACACAGTTCTCATTCAAAACTGTGTGAACAAGTCAGATGAACCTGGCTTTGCTCAGGAACCTACCACCATGCACACCAACTAGGGCCACCAGACAACACGCAGTGAATTGCATCCCTGTAGGGAAGAAAAATTTGGAGTGTAGAAAGGAGCAAAGGAGAGGCTACTTTTTAAGATGAGAACTCTGTTTGGAAGGTAGTACATGCCCACTGCAGTATATACGATGCAAAAGTAAGGATTTGGAAGTGGTAATTTGAGATTAAAAAGAAAACAGAATATATTATTTATATTTTTATGTTTTTTCAACATAGTGAACTAAATAAATATAATTAGATCACTAGACTTTTGAGTAGAAGAATTTTATGAGAATAATTTTTGAAAATATACAGATTTTGTGTCTAACCCATCTTCCTAATAAGAGATTTAACAACAATAAATTGACAAATGTAAGAAACAAAATCATGCAGATTTATCAAACACACATCAACATAAAGAAAACAGAAGTAGAAAAATACTTTAGATAAAAGAGAATTTAAGAAAATGGACATTCAATAATTAAATTGATTTAACAGCTATTAGTTACCATGAAATATAGCATTTACCATACAATATTTGAGTAAATTTATATGACAATAATGTATCAAATTATTTGCAGTAAAAATTCTTAGAAACTATGCAATAAATTCATAGGAACACAGTTTTTTTGGTAGATCTAACTATAATTGAAGCAGCTTGACATAATATGCACAGAGTAAGTAAAAATACAAAGAATGCAAGTGATAGAGTAAACCTGAAAATTTGTATCTTACAAAACTGAAACTTTCAATTGTCAGTAGATACTTTCTGAAAGGGATGGATTAGGTATGCTGGGCCACAGAGGAAATATCAATAATTCCCTTTAAAAAAACCAAATGAACAATAATGTTTAATTTATTTTAGCATTTGCTCAATTGCAATAAACCATAAATAGAACAAAAGTATAAAAATGTAATTAAAACGGAGATGTAAAATATCTTAAATGCTCTTATATTAAAGAAAATTCATACTTGACTCCAGACTTTTGAAATATAAAATTAGGACATTGTATTAAATCTCATGGAAGATGAACATATCATACTACAAACATAATATTCAGTAATTTATAAACAGAATGTATTATATTGGGAAAGGGAAGAAAATGTCCAAACAGGAAAGGGAAAAAGGGAAGAGGAAAGGAACAAAGGGATAAGAGAAATAAGAAATGGAAGGAAAAAATGGAAACAAAGCTTCTGTAAATAGGGAGGGAGGAGGGCTTGAGGGGAGGGGAATGGGAAAAAAAGAAGCAACAAGATATGTCATGTACAGGTACAAATCCCCTATGATGAATGTTATCACTATGTACATCTAAAATGTACCATTAAAATAAAATTAAAAATAAAATGAATTGAATATTGAACTCAAGGGCTGAGGAAAAAAAGTCAAGTTTAAAATAAAAGAGGAATAATAAAAATCAAAAACATAAAATATAAACAGTATAAATAAAATCAGGTGTAAGAGCTTGGGGTAATAAATGTTAGAGATAAAGTCATGGGAAGTCTAAAGAAGGAACACAGGAAAACAAAATTAGGACATGAGACAAAGGAGCAAAACGGAGACCACAGTTAAAAGAGAACACAATGTGAAATTTATGCCAGGATTTCTCAAGGCAAATTCTTCGCTCTTCTAAAGCTTAACTGGAATGTTACAGATGTCACTGTTTAGGTGTAAGAGAATTACAAGATCAAAATGTTTATAGAATGAGCCATGAATCTGCATTTCTGCCAAGTGAATCTTATTCACACTGAGGTTTGAGAATTACTACTCTCTGCTAACAAATGTTTAATTTCTGTTTGTTTCTCTATTAAAATTACTTTGGCAACACTCATTTAATTGTTAAAAAATGGATATGTAAAAAAACGACCCAAATGTCTCCAAAATGTGATATAAAATACTTAATAAATAACTGCTTCAGAGCTTTAAAACAAAGATAGATGATACCATGTCGAGTTACAAAGATTTCTGACGTCAAAGTAGGATTAAAACAGGATTCTGAGCTACTCCAGAGACCAAGTTCATTTATGACACCAGTACTAATTCAAGAGCACATTAAAAGAATTGTCCCTGACAATAGGATGGGCCTTGATAGAAAAAAAGCAATTATATTTTAATAGGAGAAAATATATTTTCATTCATTGCATGAATGTACTAAGGATGTTTACAAATTATTACAATTAGTGATGATGCATGTCAAGAGTAAATTAAAAATTACCATCGATTCTTGATTTTACCTGGCATTTGATGGCATTACAGTATACATAACTTGATATGAACTTTTAATGCAATAAATGAAGGATGAAACACTAAATTCCAATTAATGTTATTACCAACCTAATAATCTTCTCATTAGCTTTGTTTGATGTCCTTTTTCTAAAAGATACAGATAAAACCAAAACATAAACACAGAGAGTAGCCTCTGAAGAAAAAGTGACAAAATTATCCTAAAGAATAAGCATATTGGTTACTTGCAGCAGAATCTGCTAAGAGTCCTGGAATTAGCAAGAGAATTGTGCAAAATACCATGAATGTATTTTATTATAAACATAGAAGAGGCAATCATATTCCAATATGCCAGTCATGATCAGTTTTCCCCCCTATGGAATATGAAAATCCACTTACTATAGCGAAAAACAAACTTTGAAAGATGCTAAGGTAAAAATTCACTTCCATAAAATTTATTTCCCTGGTGTAACTGATTTCTTATTTATCACCAGTAGTTGCTGGGCATTAAGGGTTCTCTGATGACAAGACTCAAACTTGTACCAACTTACAGGTATAAAAATTTCATTAATTACTACAGATTTCAATTTAAATAGACATTTATTATTCCAGTAAAACAATGTGAATTCTTACAAGTTTATAAAATCAATCTCATTACGATTAAATTTCAATCAAATTATGAGCAGGTTATACGAGAAACCCAAAGTATAAATAATTTAAAGAGCTAAATAAATGATAGGTAACAGGAAACAGATCTTTCGCAAATAGGAAGGGGACCTGGAGATGGAGGTAGGGGAGTGGAAGTTAAAAGAATGAAGATGTATTAGGTACACGCACCAACTCCCCATAATGAATATAGTCATTATATATTACAAGTATGTACTAATACAAACTTAATTTTTTTTGAAAAGTAACACAAAGCAAAAATACATAGCAAATTAAGTCTATAGCATTCCAAGAAACAGTTTATAGATAAAATAACTATAAAACTATACTTAATAGTATAAAAGTATAAGTATGTTGACTGTATTTCTAAAAATTTGAATAGGATGTAATTATATAAAATACTATTACATTAGTGCAAAATTGAACACACAGAATAATAGAGAAGAGATGAAGCCTAATAATTATCTCTTTACTTATATTTATTTATGCTTTTTAAAAATCCAAAAATTGCTCTAAAAGGAGTACTTATCGACAGTTATTGTTGAAAAACTTAGAGGAAAGAATAAAACTATAGCTTAAATTTTCAACATGTGCTATAATACTAAATCCACATTGATTTAAGTAGTTATGTAGTTAATTGGACCCAATCAAAACTATCATCAACAAAATCAAATACCACTTTGCAGCCAGCCAGGTGAGAGAGAGGCCCCTGCAGCGGGACAAAGCCTGCAAAG